>UESW01004824.1:826796-859411 GCA_900491605.1 Calamus simplicifolius | reverse complement strand
GATGCGCCGAACTTCGACGATTGAAGGCGCATGAAAGCCAGTGATTATTACAAATCTTTGCACTCCTCTCGCCCAGGGGTCAACGGACGCGTGTCCCCTTGATCTCAAGAGAGGGAGGGCATCTGATGTGGCCGATGGTGCCACATTGCATTCACCACAAAGTCGACTGACGGCATGGACAAAGGTAGCCGGCCCCGCCTTTCCAAGGCAGCCCCGCTTTCCAGCGGAGTCCCACATCTCCAAGTCAGCTCCAGTGGCCCCGACTTCTCCAAGTCTCCCCTGGCAGCCCTGGCTTCTCCAAGTCGGCCCTGGGGGCCCTGGCTTCTCCAAGTCGGCCCCTGGGGCCCCTTCTCCAAGTCAGCCCCTAGCGGCATTGACTTCTCTAAGTCGGCACCTGGCGGCCTCGGCTTCTTCAAGTCAGCCCCAGTGGCCCCGACATCTCCAAGTTGGCCCCTAGCGGTCCCGACTTCTCTAAGTCAGCCCCTGGCAGCCTCACACGTCTCCAAGTCGGCCCCAGCGACCCCAACTTCTCAAGTCGGCCCCTGACGACCCTGACTTATTCAAGTCAGCTCCAGCTGCCCCGACGTCTCTAGGTCAGCTTCGGTGATCCCGACTTCTCTAAGTCGGCCCCTGGCAGTCCCGACCTCTCCATGGTAGCATTCAGCCATCTCAACCTCACCTATCGCCTGACCTATGCTGCCTGACACAACCAGGCTCACCTACCACCTGACACAATCAGGCCCACCTACCGTCTGGGCTGCACCGTCTGACATGATTAGGCCCACCTCATCTGATCCGCACAGTTGATAGGACCAGGCCCATCAACTGCCAGACCCATGCATCCGATGGGACCAAGCTAGGGCTAAAAATGAGTCGGATAAACTTCAACCGTATCCGTATTCATATTTGAATTTTATCAGATTCAGATATTCATGTTTCAGTTTAATCGGATTCGGATATGAATTTGGATATTTAATCTAAAAATTAATCAGATATGAAAACAAAAATAGATTTACCTATTTTTTTAGATACAAATACGGATATCCATTTTGTATTCAATTATTTAAATTTATATTATTAATTAGCAGCTGCGGACTAGCAGAGGCTCACCAAAGAAGAAAGAAGAAATGGCGTGCCGCGTGGAATTGGGAAAAGGGGAATTGGGACGGTTGATGGAGACTCTTCCTCTTCTGGCTATGCCTCTTCGTCTTCTTTTTTACTCATGGGATTGGAAAGAGGACAGAAAGAGGACAGAGATGAAGACTCACGTGATGTCTCTTCTATTTTTATCGAAAAAATAGCATACCGCATTGGATTGGGAAGGGGACAGAGACTCTTATGCTTCTGGCTTCCACACGCCATGTCTCTTTGTTTTTTTCTTTAACTCAAAAATAATGGTGTGCCACGTGGGATTGGGAAGAGGACAGAGATGAAGGCTTTCACACATGATGCCTCTTTGTCTTCTTTTTTTGCTCGATCATTATGTTAGGTCCTAGTGAGTCATAAAGGATTTGTGGGTTATTATGTGGGTTACATCTAACGGCATTTAATTGGATCAATTTAAGTTTGAGTTTAGGATTTAATTTTTTTCAATCTATAAATTTTTATAATATTTTTTTTCATTCTAATTATCATTATAAATTTATTATATGGGTTCTGATTTAAATTAATTCTTTATTTTTTATCTTAACAACCAAGTCTTCTCTCATCTATTTTCTTATAATTATATCTTTTTTTATTATTTATCTTGATTGATTCTTATTTATAATGTGTTCAATTAAATTGATAAATATTTTAAATATCATATTATAAAGTTAAGGATAACCATTTACTTGACCGAATTAAGAGTTTTTGAATAGAAACTTATATTTAAGTTGATTCTATTTATTTATCAATTATTAGATTTTAATAATAAAATAATAATTAGATGCTTGACTTAAATGCAATATTTTATATTAAAGTCGAATAGATCTAAATGATTTATTGGGCCTAAAATTTTTTCTATAAATTTATTTGATCCAACAAACAAATAGATTGAATCCGAGTCTATAATCAAAACTCAAATATAAAATTAGGTCAGACTGAGATCAAGCATGATCCAACCCTTTCATCTATGAATGAATTGAATAGAAAAAACCACTTGAATGTATTATATTTGTGATGGTTTGCACAAACCCTAATGTAGCATAAAGTTTAATAATGATAATTAGATGGTCATAAATATGATTTATGTAAGTAAAGCATGAAAATATAGGCCCTAATGCAGGATAAATTTTTATAAAGATAACTACAATAGTATCACAAATGATGCATTACATTAGCACCCGATTGTGAGATGAAAGTAAGCAAGAATTTTCAAAATTTTATGAATAAATACAAGTAAAAAAGTTAGTCCAAAAAATAATACAAAATATATTTAGTGACTTAAAATATAACTTTATTAATTAAAAATTAATAAAATCAATAAATGTGATGACTAGAAGAAGAATCAACATAGTTTGCCTATGAAAAATTAAGTAGGTAGAAAAAAGCAAAAGAGGTTGATGATTATAAATTTTGGTATATAAGCAAAGATAAGAATAAAAATAAATTAAAAATTATTATATATAAGAGTTTAAAAGATAAAATAATAAATATGAAGGAAATAATAGAAAAAATAATTTTGCTTAAAGTAGTGTTAGAAGAGGAGTTCATTATTATTATTAGTGCTTATACTCTTCATATAAAATAATGCTAAAAAGCAAAGCTTTAATTTGAGAGGACATGAATGAAGTTATTTAAATAATTTTAGTAAATATAAAAGAGATTTGAATAGACATATAAAAAATATAAGTTATTTAAATAATTTTTAGTGAGAAAAAATATTTATAAAAGAGAGTTGAATAGGCATATAAAAATATAATGTAGATTTTGAAAGAGTATATAAATAAAGTTATTTAAATTATAGTTAGTAAGAAAAATATTTATCAAAAAAATTGATTGAATACATGTGAAAATACAATATAAATTTTGAAAGAGCATATAAATGTTATAGTTTCAAACATAGAAATGGAGAAATAGAAGATAATTTAGAATTTGAAATAACATATAATATAGTATAGCATTTTTTGTATCAAACACTATCTTAATATTCTATTCATATTCATATCGTATATAACAAATATGGATATGCTTGATATCCGATTAATATCCGTATCCGTATATAATAAATATGGATATGCTTGATATCTGATTTGTATCTGTATCTGTATATAACAAATATGGATATGCATGAAATCATCCGTATCCATTTAGAATAAATATGGACATGAATTTTAATATTCATTTAGTATTCGTATCGTATTGTATCCATTAAAAATATGGATACAAATATGGATATACTACTATTCGATCTGTATTCGATCCGTTATCGGCCCTAGACCAGGCCCACCAACCATCTTCTATTCATGTAACCTCTATGAGTTCGGCAAATGGATGAAACTGGGAACCCTATACCTGCCCCTGAGGTCTTCCACTTCCTCAGGGGTCATGGTGGAAGCCACCCCCGCAGTCCTACCAAATCAGAGCTGGCTACTGGAGGAGGGGCTGGACGGGCTAGAGAAGTCGGGGCTACTCTCGCCAGAGCTGCCCTGGAAGGGGGTGCCCTAGGGGGAGAAGCTTTGGGCATTGGTCAAACATCTACCACCGGGCAGTTGCGGATGGTGACACCCCCGACCGGCCAGCGCCTTTGGTGAGCTAGGGAGATCTCCTTCTCCTCTCTCAAGGATCGATGAGGACTTGCGACAGGTCTCTTACCCTCCCTAATGGCCCTCCTAATAGTTTGACGATCCAAGGAATTGAGGCAAGGAGGCAGGAGAAGACTGACCTAACATCGGGGGAAAGCGAGTGAAAGCTTCGGACTCCGAAGGTTCGGGGTTCAAGAGGAAGAAGACGATGAAGAGAACGATGATAGCATAAAGGTTGCCCTCGGACGGAAAGGGTGTTTTTATATGAACTTTTCAAATTGCCTCGCCCAAGGCAATGCCACGTGGCCTTCTACAATCGCATGCACGCCCTTCAGCTGTTGATAATCCTGCCTGTGCTGTGCTCAACCCAGGGAGCAGGATTTTTGGCCAATGATAAGACGTAAGGAGCGATGGAGTAATGATGACGCCTGCTTTTTTCATTCCTCGAGAGATATTCTCTCTGTGCACTCGAAGCTGACGTTATCTTCCATGCCTTTACTTGATTATGAAAGAATTTCGAGGTGACGTGGCCTCGGAGGACGTGCCGCAACTTCGATGATTGAGTGAGTGCAAAATGATAAAAAAAAAAAAGACTAATGATGCAGCCCAGAAGTGAAAAAATAAAAAGAGCTTTTGCTTTCAAAAAAACTTTAATTTTGTCCTAACCTATGTAGATGGCTGATTTTATTTTCTTTAGAAGTTCTATATTATTTTCTTTTAGAAATTTTATGTTATTAATATAAAATCAATCAATAATCCTATTTTTTATTTTTAAAAGTATATAATTTTCGTCTAATTAAGAGTTTTGGGTCCTTTAACGTATTTCATTGAATCAAAGAATTTTAGTTACAAAGTTTTAAGAGATCATTCTTTTCTTTCTTATTTGAAGTTATTCTTTACTTGTGGCGTGGGGCCACAACTCTTCTTTAGAGATGTTAAAATCGATCTGAAATAAATCTTTTTCAATAAAATGACTTCAAAAATTATAACAACCAACATAATAGTGCAACGAACCCAAACTAAAAGAAAACAAGAAGAAAGAAAGAAAGCGTCACCTCCACCGATGCGGTGTTGCCACAGTCCGCTAAATCACCATTGCACGCCATAAACTTGAAGCAAAAGAATTTGGAAAGTCTCCCCATCCTCACAATCTTGCCTTCTTCCTTCCTCCCGCTGCGAGCTCTCAGCCACGCTAAACATAGAAGAAGAAGAAGGCCTAACGTCCCAAGGAAATCCAAGGAACGAACCCAAACTAAAAGAAAACAAAAAGAAAGAAAGAAAGCGTCACCTCGACCGGTGTTGCCGCAGTCCGCTAAATCACCATTGTACGCCAAGCAAAAGAACTTGGAAAGTCTCCCCATCCTCACAATCTTGCCTTCTTCCTTCCTCTCTCTTTCTCTCGCTGTGAACTCTCTCGCCGCACCGAGTATCTATGGTTTGTTTTTTTAGCGTTGCATGCGTTGATGCTGGAATTTAAGGCTCCTTCCCCTGCCCTCTATGATCCGACTCATTACTTCGCCCGCTGCCCAGCATTGATATCGCTTGTTTCCCTCGGATCACGGTAGTATGCGCGTGGTACCGGGCCGCTTCCAAATTAAACTTACCTTTTCATCAGCGATCACAATATTGTTACTTCGATCAATTAAAGCGTTGAAAACACACTTGGTAACTTATATCACGAGGTAGAAGAGGAGTATTTGTTTATAATAGCCATTTTATAAGGTAAAATATTAATTATCATCATTTAATTTCTCATATAATTAGATCTCCGCCCGTATGGTATACTTAAGCTCATTTAAATTAGATTTTAAAATAAAAATAAAAAAAATCTAGAATTAAGATATATATTTTTATAGATTGTTTTCTAAATTGATCTATTATTTTATAAAATAATATGAAATATATAATTTTTTGATTATAAAGAAGAGGGTTTAATTTAAATTTAAAAAATAGAAATAAGATAAGGTGTTTTAAAATTTTGTATTTTTTCATTTATTTGATTTAAATTTTAAAAATAAAAATAAGGTAAAGAATTTTAAAATTTAGAAATGTCTTTTATAGACTAATTTTATAGGTTGATATATTATTTTATAGGAATCAATAGGTTGTGGAATGGCAACAAAAATTTTTGCTATCTAAGATGGAAAGGTGGTGTATCTTATGTTGGATAAAATCTTATATATTGCAACTCTCCCATATTTTGGTTTAAAAGTATGCATTTAAGGGGATTAAATTAGATTGACAATAATATAGTAAACCTTCTTGTATTTGCTATACTATATTATATAGCTGGTGATGATAATTACTATAAAGATATATAAGTTAAAATATTCTTTTAATTATTAAGTATTTACTTAAAATTCGAATAACAACAGAAATTTTTAATGGTAAGGTAGTGTACCTTTTATTGGATAAAATCTTCTATAATGCAACTTTTTCTTTTAAAGAACGCAAGCTTTATTGGTTTAAAAGTATGTATTTAAAGGGATTTAAATGGGACAAACAATAATATAGTAAACCTTCTTACATACATTTGTTATATTATATAGTTAGTAATGATAATTATTACATTTATTTAAAATTCATCTTAATATTTGCAGCCCTCATGATTCAAGAACTTTGCACTCTTAATGTTTCGTTACATGAAGTTGTTAAATTAATGAAATAACTAATATGTCATTTTATCAATTAATCCATGTATTCGATCAATATATCATATTTTAAAATATGAAATATTTAATTATATTAATTAATAAAAATAAATTTTGAGAAGCAATTCCTTTGAATATCGATAGGTTCATGCCATGAGTATGTTATCGGTCATCTCACAACTTAGATGTGTACAAGGCCTTTAATTATCCTTTCTGCTTCCAACCTGGCCTTCGCATGAGAGCCACCCTTTTTATTTGCCATCACCTTACCTTTTTAACTTACAGTTTCCCCCTCGCCATTTCCACACGATGGGGCCAACTGTAAGGTGGCTGGTCAAAAAACAAGAAAAGAAAAGAAAACAAGGGAGGGAAAAAAAAAGAAAAGAAAAAAAAAAAAAAAAGCATTTACAATGGAGGACCTTAATTTGGCAGCCAAAGATAGCAGGCAAGTAGAATAAAGAAAGGGGATCATCAACGGTGCTGTCTTATCCAACTGTTAAGAAGTTTATGGTTGGTCTGCTTGACTGATTAATAGTGGCTTATAATTTTAGTTGAGGGTATATAATGATTTTTTAAAAAAACAAAAACCTAGCTTTATCATGCTCCTTAAAATCATGAGAATGATGAATAAATCTTACACCATTATTTTATTTATAAATTTCTTTCTCTTTTGCGACCATCTTCAATTGTTTGGCATAATAAAAGCAATTTATGCAAGTTAATGAATGCACCTTAACTTTATCGTATTAATTTTTCTACCAAAAAATTGTTATACTAATCTAAAAAAAATAAAAAGTTTGGTTTTCCTAATATAGATGCATTTGCTGATGGAGGAGTCATTAACAAAATTATAATTTGTTTTTAAAAAAAAGCCTAGAGAAAGTATTCTTATAAAACTAATAGCAAAGAGATTTGATTTATAAAGAAAGATAAATAACTTTATCATTACTTTTTTCTATTTTAGAAAAGGTAACTCAATGCACAAGACTAATCCAAATTATAATAATAAAGCAACCATATCATTACTTACTTTCTAGTAAATAAGATAATTAATATAATTTATGAGTTAAAAGATGCAAGATGCTCTAAACTTATAAAGCACTTTATTGGGACAATTATATTCACCATATGTGCCTAGTACGTAATTTAAGAAAGAAATTGAGCTTGGTTTGATTTTCAAGAAAGTTTATGGTGCACGGCGCCTAAGGGTGCAACTTGGGCCAGATTCAATCCGAACTCGGTCCGTCAAACCTGATTTACAGCAGTGTTTAAACTCATGTTTGCCCAACAAGAACCCGAAAGACCTAGGTTTAACCCGACCTGATTTGCAATTGACCCGGGTTCAGATTGACTGCAACCCGAACCCGAGGGTTATCCGAACAGAGGGTAGCTTATCGACACCAGGTTTATGGGAGCATTGAGGGCGCCCGTCGGGTTGGACATGATGGCCAACTTGAGGACGAGGAGGGCAAGGCCGTCGATCGTAAGCGAGAAAAAGAAGGACAAACATAAAGGCGGACCATCCACATATTTTGTTTCACTTTCTGCCTCCTCCTTTTCTTTGTTTACGGCACCACCATCCCTGCAACAAGGCATTGCAGTAAGAGAGAGAGTGGGAGAGAGAGGTAGAGAAAGGCTGTTGAGAAATTATTGAAACATAATTGCCCCAACTTTATTGATTTTGATGATTTCCAAAAACCATGAGTACCTTAAAGAATAAAATGTGTTTATTTATCAAAAACCTTGAGCTTATTCAAATTGAAAGGAATGGAATATCAATGGTTATATTTAATGAGTTTTGAAATCGTTAGAAAAAGGAGTTTCAAGCTCTATGCTTAAAAGATTTCAAAAAGGAATTTTTATACATTATAATTCAATCGATGAATTCTTGAAACATGTCTTGAATCCATGCTTAATGTCATATTCAATGTACTCAAGTCAAATTTATATTTTAAATTTATTAGGGATAAATTTTAAAGTCTATCAGAACATTTTTCTGATTTTTGTATCGCTCCCGAGCCGACTCAAGGGTTTCCGAGTCGACTCCTGTAAGCTAAAGAATTTTCCGTTTTTCTCGAGTCGACCCTTGGTTTTCAAAATTCGACCCCTAACTCTGTGCGAGCCAACTCCTGTCTGTGCGAGCCGACTCCGCTCAAACAACAGAAACCATGTTTTTGAGCACTTCTCGAGTCGACTCCCTATTTTCCTCGAGTCGACTCCCAACTTTCGCGAGCCGACACTTTAGTTTTCGCGAGTCGACCCTTCAATGCTTAAAATGTTTCTATTTTTAGTAATCGACCTCGAGCCGACTCCCACAAAGCTCGAGTCGACTCCACGAAATCTGGGCGCAATTTTTAACGATGACACATCAGCCCCAACGGTAAGATTTTTAAATAACGGCTATTTTTCTGTATTTCTAACGGATATATTTTTGCAGATTCTATAAATAGAGAAGCTCTTTTCAACTCAGAAAAATCAATTTTGAAAATCAAAGAGAGAAAAGAATATCTTTTGAAAAGAGGGAAAAACAGAACATATTGGAAAAATCATCTAGCTCAAAGGAGAGTGATTCAAAAGGAGTGAAATCCAAGTGAAAGTTTCGTCTGCTCCTTCTCATCAATCCACAAGAGTCAAAAGAAAATCTACAAGCATTTCAAAGGTCAAATCGGAGGATTTTCAAAAGAGGAAAAAGCTTCATCTCAACTCCAAAAGACTTCAACAGTCAAGAATCTAGCTGAGGCGTGATTCAACATTTCAAGAGGAGTTAAAGAGAAGAAGGAAGAAAGCCAAAGCCACTACCATCTGCAATACAATCAGGCTTTTCTAACCCTTTATTTTTGTACTTCATTTGTATATTTGCTCAAAGGGAGCACTTCATTGTTCAAACACTATTATTCTTATTGTTTGCTGATTCAATCAGTGGATTGAATCAGTGGAGGTTGGTATACCTCGTTACGAGCCGGAGTGCTTGTGTTGGGTTAGTTGTGAGCCCGTGAAAAACAACGTGTAGGGTTTTGTGCTGGTAAGCCCGAGTTAAAACCAGTTGGGTTCGTTGTTCACCCGTGAAAACAACAAGTTTGAGTTGTGAGCTTGGAAAACAACTCGGCTGTAATCTAGAGAGATTATAGTGTGGACCCAAGTGAATCTTGGGAGTGGACGTAGGTGTTGATTGCACCGAACCACTATAAAATTATCTTGTGTTTGCCGTGCTCTATTTTCTCTTTCTCTATCTCTCTTTATTTGCTTGTGTATTGATTTTAGTTAGCCTCTCACTTGCACATCTTGCTAACTAACCAATTAAAGTTAAAAAGTCTTAAATTTTTAAGAACCCAATTCACCCCCCCCTCTTGGGTTGCCATCTGGGCCAACAATTGGTATCAGAGCAAGTGCTCATTTAGAATTTGATCTCACGATCAAGGGCTAAAGATCCATATGGCAACACAAATTGGTTCAAGTTTTGCTAAAGGTCATTCTACGAATCGACCTCCTTTATTTAATCGAACCAACTATTCATATTGAAAAGCTAGAATGAGAATATTCATTCAAGCTTCGGACTATGAATTGTGGGGAGTAATAATAAATGGACCTAGTACACCCACACACCTTATTGATGGCACTATTGTTCCTAAATCCGAAAGGGATTGGAATGATAATGATAGGAGAATGGCACAACTAAATGCTAAGGCCATTAATATTCTATATTGTTCCTTAGACTCAAATGAATTCAACCGAATCTCAACTTGTAATTCCGCAAAAGAAATTTGGGATAGGTTGGAAATTACTCATGAAGGAACAAACCAAGTAAAAGAATCAAAGATAAATATTTTGGTTCATAAATATGAATTATTTACTATGGAACAAATGAAACCATCACATGCATGTTCACTAGATTCACTGATATTGTGAATGGTTTAAAAAGTCTTGGTAGAATTTATTCTAATGCCGATCTTGTGCGCAAAATTCTTAGGTCACTACCAAGATCGTAGAAAGCAAAAGTCACTGCTATCCAAGAAGCAAAGGACCTCAATGCATTACCCTTAGAGGAGATTCTAGGATCCTTAATGACCCACGAGTTAACAATGAAGCAGCATGTTGAGGAGGATACAAAAAGAAGGAAAACACTTGCCCTCAAGACTGCAGAAATGGAAGAGAGCAGCAGTGAAAGTAATGATGAAGATGATGAGGAAACTGCTCTCTTGGCCAAAAAATTTAGAAAGTTCATGAGAAAAAGGCCCTTCCATAAAAAGAAATTTGGAGCAAGAATTGATGGAGAAAAGGATAAGAGAAAGGACAAGGAGAAAGAAAAAGAAAAAGAGCCCTTAGTATGTTATGAGTGCAAAAAGCCAGGGCACTTTAGATATGATTGTCCATTGCTGAAAAAGGCCTATAAGAAAAAGAAGAAAGCATACATGGCAACTTGGACTGATAGTGAAGAGTCTTCTTCCGAAGAAGAAGAACAAAAAGAGGTTGCCAATATCTGTTTTATAGCCAACGACGACGACAACGACAACGAGGTAAGTTCTGAAAACTCAAATGATGACTTTACATTTGATGAAATGTTTGAGGCTTTCAATGAACTTATGATTGATTTTAAATCCTTGAAAAAGAAGTATAAGTTTTTGAAAAATGACAACATTAGCTTAGCTAAAAGTAAAAATGAATTAGCTTTAGAAGTTAAGAACTTAACTAATGAAAAAGAAGAAATAAGCAAAGAAAGAGATAATCTTAATCAAGAAATAGATTTGTTAAAATCTGAAACCAAAAACTCAACAAATAATTTAAAAGGTCAACTAAAAACTTTAGCTTTAGAAAAAGAACAGCAAGTTAAAGAAAATGACTCTCTTAAGAAAGATGTTAAAAAATATAAAGACATTGTTGAGAAATTCACTTTAAGTTCAACTAAACTCAACATGATCCTAGATAGTCAAAAAGCTGTTTTTGACAAAGCAGGTTTAGGATATAACACATTAAGGAAACAAAAATCTTTAAAGAATATTTTATAAAAGCCAACCAAAGTAATATAACTTGTTTCAAATGTAATGAAAAAGGTCATAAATCATTTGAATGCAAAACGCTAAATAATGACAACAAGTTAAATGTTAAAGCTAAGAAAATATGGGTTCCGAAAGGAATAATTTTTGTTGCTGCTAACCATGAAGGACCCAAGAAAGCTTGGGTACCTAAACATAAAGTTTAAATTATGTTGCAGGAATGTCTTGTAGCCAAAAGATCAAAGAAAAAGTGGTACCTTGATAGTGGCTGCTCAAGACATATGACGGGTGACAAAGATGAATTCATCACCCTGGAAGAAAAGAAAGGTGGAGTTGTTACGTAAAGGTCAAATCATGGGCCTTGGTAAAGTCCGTATAACTCCATCTACATTTATTGATAATGTACTTTATGTTGATGGTTTAAAGCATAATCTAATAAGTATAAGTCAATTATGTGATAAAAACTTTAATGTCTCATTTAAATCTTTTGTATGCACTGTAACTAATTCTATTGATGATAGCATTGTATTTACTGGTTATAGACATGACAATGTTTACTTAGTTGATTTAGAAAAATTATCTTTGAGTGATCATTGCTTAATTGCTGACAATGCTAACATAAATGAAATTAGTTGGTTGTGGCATCGTAGATTAGGTCATGCAAGCACACACCTTATTTCAAAACTAATTAAAATGGATTTAGTTAAAGGATTACCTAAACTAGATTTTGAAAATAATAAAATATGTGATGCATGTCAATTTGGAAAACAAACTAGAAGTTCTTTCAAATCTAAAAATATTGTTTCAACTTCTAGGGCTTTAGAGCTACTTCACATGGATCTTTTCGGACCAACTAGAACCACAAGTCTAGGAGGAAAGAAATATGGTCTAGTGATTGTAGATGATTATTCTAGATATACTTGGGTAATGTTTTTAGCTCACAAAGATGAGACTTTCTCGATATTCCTGAAATTCTTCAAGAAAGTCACAAATGAGAAAAACACTACTATAGTATCTCTAAGAAGTGATCATGGAACAGAATTTGAAAATCATTTATTTGAAAGTTTTTGTTCTGAAAATGGAATTAATCATAATTTTTCAGCCCCTAGGACTCCACAACAAAATGGTGTAGTTGAAAGGAAAAATAGAACTCTAGAAGACATGGCCCGTACCATGCTATGTGAAAGCAACTTACCAAAGTATTTTTGGGCGGAAGCAATTAACACAGCATGTTACATCTTAAACAGAGCTTTAATAAGACCAATATTAAAGAAAACACCTTATGAATTATGGAATGAAAGAAAACCAAATATAAAATACTTTCATGCATTTGGATGTAAATGTTTCATTCATAATAATGGTAAAAACAACTTAGGAAAATTTGATGCTAAATCTGATGAAGGAATTTTTCTAGGCTATTCAACGACTAGTAAGGCATATAGAATCTTTAACAAGAAAACCTTAGTAGTTGAAGAATCCATACATGTAGTTTTTGATGAATCTTTAGCAACTGGATCTGAAAAGATTGATGATGAGGAAGATACAAACATAATTGAAAAAGATCTTGAAAAACTTACTATTGAAGTATCTTCTAATCATGAACAAGAGGCTAAAGATGATGATTCACATAAGGACGATGATGTCAATATTAATCATAATGATATAGATCTTCCAAGAGACTGGAGATATGCTCATAGTCATCCTAAGGAATTGATTATAGGCGATCCATCTCAAGGAATAAGAACTAGATCATATATGAGAAATATTAGTAATCATCTTGCATTTGTATCACAAATTGAACCTAAAACTATAGAAGAAGCTGAAAAAGATAATAATTGGATGTTAGCAATGCAAGAAGAACTAAATCAATTTACAAGAAATAATGTTTGGACTTTAGTTGAAAGACCTAAAAATCATTCTGTAATAGGATCAAAATGGGTTTTTCGAAATAAACTAGATGAAAATGGCATTGTAATTAGAAACAAAGCTAGATTGGTTGCTAAAGGATATAATCAAGAGGAAGGTATTGATTTTGATGAAACCTTTGCACCAGTTGCTAGATTAGAAGCCATTAGACTATTACTTGCATTTGCATGTCATATGAATTTTAACTTATTTCAAATGGATGTAAAAAGCACATTTTTAAATGGATTTATTAATGAAGAAGTTTATGTAGAACAACCACCAGGTTTTGAAGATCACGAGTTTTCAAATCACGTTTTTAAATTGCAAAGCTTTATATGATTTGAAACAAGCACCTAGAGCTTGGTATGATAGGTTAAGTAAATTCTTAATAGAAAATGATTTTACAAGAGGAAATGTTGATAAAACCTTGTTTTTGAAAAGAAAAAGTAATGATTTACTTGTAGTACAAATATACGTTGATGACATTATTTTTGGTGCTACTAACGATTCTCTTTGTCAAGAATTTGCAAAGTTGATGCAGGGAGAATTCGAGATGAGCATGATGGGAGAACTCAACTTCTTCCTTGGACTCCAAATTAAACAATGCAAGGAGGGAATCTTTATCAACCAAACCAAATACACAAGAGAACTACTCAAAAAGTTTGGTATGGAAACAATGAAACCCCTCGGAACTCCAATGAGTCCTTCATGCAAGCTGGACAAAGATGAAGAAGGTAAAAAGGTTGATCAAAAGTATTATCGAGGTATAATCGGATCCCTTCTTTATTTAACAGCAAGTAGACCAGATATTATGTTTTCAGTATGTTTATGTGCTAGATTTCAATCTGAACCTAAAGAATCACATTTAATAGCTGTTAAAAGAATTCTAAGATATCTAAATGGAACTAAAAATGTAGGTTTATGGTATTCTAGAGACTCTACATTAAACCTAATTGCATATTCGGATTCTGATTATGCTGGATGCAAATTAGATAGAAAGAGCACAAGTGGTGCATGCCATTTCTTAGGAGTAACTTAATCACATGGTTTAGCAAAAAGCAAAATTCAGTTGCATTATCAACTACTGAAGCTGAATATGTAGCAGCTGGAAGTTGCTGTGCGCAAATCCTATGGATTAAGCGACAACTTGAAGACTATGGTATCACACTTAATAAAACTCCCATAAGATGTGATAACACTAGCGCAATCAACTTAACTAAAAATCCAATTCAACACTCAAGGACAAAACACATAGAAATTAGATATCATTTTATAAGGGAACATGTAGCTAATGATGAAATTTGTTTAGATTATGTAAACACTGAAGAACAATTAGCTGACATCTTTACAAAACCTTTAAGCAAAGAAAGATTTTGTTATCTTAGAGGAGAGTTAGGAATTTGTAACCCTTTTGAATAAATTTTGAAACCTTTAAGGAAATATATCTAGAGTTCTTTCAATTTCTCAAAATCTTAAGGAAATTTTATCTAGAACTCATATCAATTTGATCTATCAAAATCCATGATTTTTAATCATACTCAAAGATCAAATCCGGGTTCATTTCAGACATTCTAAAAATTTGATTTTTTTTTACTCTGAAATGGTTTCGGAGCCGACTCGAGAGTATCGGAGTCGACTCGAGTTTCTGCTGAAACTCAGGAGTTGACCCCTCCTCTGAGCGAGTCGACTCGAGATCGTGTCTGTGCTCTGTGACTAGTCGGGAGCCGACTCCACACTTTGCGCGAGTCGACTCGACGTGGTCCCAGTCGAATTATTTAGGGCACGAGTCGACCCCACGACATTTCACTCGTTCCAAATCTTTCCAAATCCTCTCCAAAGCTTTCCCAAAACCCTCCAAACCTCAAATAACCTCTGATTAACCACTCCTTCAAGATCTATGGCACCCAAAACCCGTGGAGCTAGCTCTAGTGGCGCCGGTTTGAAGAGGAAAAGGACCGTTCGACGACCCGTCCGCGAGCCGTCTACGGATTCATCCTCTACCCCTTCTGCTAGTGATCCTCCTGCTCCAGCTCCTACACTTCAGGTAGATCATCTTGCTAGTAGGATTGTCACCACAGGAAGAAAGGTTGATTTTGAATTGTTTGAGAATGAAGGATTCATAATAGGTAGACAACTAATTGAGATGGGATTTGAGAGTATATGTTCATTGGACTGTCCCACCTACCCTGCTCTAGTTAAAGAGTTTTACAAGAATTTGACCAGAGGAGATGATGGCTTGGTGAGCAAAGTTAGAGGCATTGGTCTGAACATTACTTCCTCTATTATATCTAGATTGTTGAATTTACCTTTGTCTGGACCATCCACCTTTGCCCCAGAAGATAGATCTCCAGCCCTCACTAGGCTATTGAACAGAAATTTTGAAGGATTTGAAGAAGTATTTGCTAGTCAATTGCCTTTGGAATTAAGATTACTCCACAATATCTGCAGCAGAATTTTGTTTCCCAAGACCGGCAGATTCGACTATGTGTCTGAGAGAGATATTTTTGTTATGGATGCTGTTGTTTCTGGGAAGCCCATTAACCTACCTCGGATGATAATATGGTATATTGCAGATTGTGGTGGAAAAAAGAAATCAAGTTTACCCTATGGCATGGTTTTAACTAAGCTATTTCAAAGCCAAGGGATTGTATTTGGTGACAGTGAGCCAAAAAAGAACTAAGGCATACGGATTTTTACTCTTTGGCCACTATACATCGAATGGGGTTTGTTAAGAAAAATGGCAATTGGGAGAGAAAGAATGTTACAGAGGACAGAGATATAGCTGCTGAGGCCCCCAGACCTTCTATGAGACATTCATCACCTGAGCCTCCTCAGTGCTCGTCTGTTCCAGAGTCTATTCCAGCTCCTGCTTCTGATTCTACCCCTGCTCCTGTTGTTGCTCCTGCTCAGTCTTCTACATTATCATCTGGTAGTTTTTCTGATATACAGTTAGATCAGCTTCGATCATTATTCAAATCTGAGATAAGTGATCATGAAAATAGACTGAAAGAAGAATTTAATGAAAAGTTTATGAATTTAAAAGAAGCCTTATATTCACTCAGTGATCGAGTTGCATCGATTGAGTCTACTCTCAGTTCATCTACCAGCTCCTTAAGTGAAGATTTAAAGAATATCTTTGGAGAACTTAAGGATATCTGCGGTGACTCGGAGACATACTCCCAATGCAACGTCGAGCTTCAAGATAAAATTACATCTGCTTGTACTTTTGTTGACAATAAGCTCAAAGACTATGTTAGACTTCAATGTGAAGGGATGAAGCAGATTGTTGATCACTTAAATAGAATTACTAGAAGAAATTTTTAAGTTTTCATGTAATCTCTTTTTGATGTAATCAAGTTTACTTTCAATGCAATGAGCAAGTTTACATTTTCATGTACTTTCATTTTGAAGTAATGAGAAAGGTTAATGCATTACTTATGTCTATTTCAATTGTAAGTATTCTTGAATACTTTGAATGATTATCTTCAATTGATAAGTTAAATAGAAAAAGATAAAGAATGTTATTGATATTAAACTTCCTAACCTTTTTGTTGATTACAAAAAAGGGGGAGAGTTTTTATTCAATCGTATATGCCTTGCCTTCAATTCAATCAAAGTTTAATTTTGAAAGAGGAAGAGCATAAGGGGAAGAGATAAATTGAATTTCATAAAGAAAATGCTTAAGTTTCTGATTTTGAAAAATTTTGAATGATTTATAAAATTAAGGTTCATAGGGGGAGCTACCTCATTGAGGGGGAGCCTTTCCATGAACACAATAGTTGATTTTGGAATCACAAATTTTTTCAATTTTATAATGCATATACTCAATGTTTTTGTCATCATCAAAAAGGGGGAGATTGTTGAGAAATTATTGAAACATAATTGCCCCAACTTTATTGATTTTGATGATTTCTAAAACCATGAGTACCTTAAAGAATAAAATATGTTTATTTATAAAAACCTTGAGCTTATTCAAATTGAAAGGAATGGAATATCAATGGTTATATTTAATGAGTTTTGAAACCGTTAGAAAAAGGAGTTTCAAGCTCTATGCTTAAAAGATTTCAAAAAAGAATTTTTATACATTATAATTCAATCGATGAATTCTTGAAACATGTCTTGAATCCATGCTTAATGTCATATTCAATGTATTCAAGTCAAATTTATATTTTAAATTTATTAAGGATAAATTTTAAAGTCTATCAGAACATTTTTCTGATTTTTGTATCGCTCCCGAGCCAACTCAAGGGTTTTCGAGTCGACTCCTGTAAGCTAAAGAATTTTCCATTTTTCTCGAATCGACCCTTGGTTTTCAAGAGTCGACCCCTGACTCTGTGCGAGCCGACTCCTGTCTGTGCGAGCCGACTCCGCTCAAACAACAGAAACCATGTTTTTGAGCACTTCTCGAGTCGACTCCCCATTTTCCTCGAGTCGACTCCCAACTTTGCGAGCCGACACTTTAGTTTTCGCGAGTCGACCCTTCAATGCTTAAATATTTCTATTTTTAGTAATCGACCTCGAGCCGACTCCCACAAAGCTTGAGTCGACTCCGCGAAATCTGGGCGCGATTTTTAACGATGACACATCAGCCCCAACGGTAAGATTTTTAAATAACGGCTATTTTTCTGTGTTTCTAACGGATATATTTTTGCAGATTCTATAAATAGAGAAGCTCTTTTCAACTCAGAAAAATTGATTTTGAAAATCAAAGAGAGAAAAGAATATCTTTTGAAAAGAGGGAAAAACAGAGCATATTGGAAAAATCATCTAGCTCAAAGGAGAGTGATTCAAAAGGAGTGAAATCCAAGTGAAAGTTTCGTCTGCTCCTTCTCATCAATCCACAAGAGTCAAAAGAAAATCCACAAGCATTTCAAAGGTCAAATCAAGGATTTTCAAAAGAGGAAAAAGCTTCATCTCAACTCCAAAAGACTTCAACGGTCAAGAATCTAGCTGAGGCGTGATTCAACGTTTCAAGAGGAGTTAAAGAGAAGAAGGAAGAAAGCCAAAGCCACTACCATCTGCAATACAATCAGGCTTTTCTAACCCTTTATTTTTGTACTTCATTTGTATATTTGCTCAAAGGAAGCACTTCATTGTTCAAACACTATTATTCTTATTGTTTGCTGATTCAATCAGTGGATTGAATCAGTGGAGGTTGGTATACCTCGTTACGAGCCGGAGTGCTTGTGTTGGGTTAGTTGTGAGCCCGTGAAAAACAATGTGTAGGGTTTTGTGCTGGTAAGCCCGAGTTAAAACCAGCTGGGTTCGTTGTTCACCCGTGAAAACAACAAGTTTGAGTTGTGAGCTTGAAAAACAACTCGGCTGTAATCTAGAGAGATTATAGTGTGGACCCAAGTGAATCTTGGGAGTGGACGTAGGTGTTGATTGCACCGAACCACTATAAAATTATCTTGTGTTTGCGTGCTATATTTTCTCTTTCTCTATCTCTCTTTATTTGCTTGTGTATTGATTTTAGTTAGCCTCTCACTTGCACATCTTGCTAACTAACCAATTAAAGTTAAAAAGTCTTAAATTTTTAAGAACCCAATTCACCCCCCCCCTCTTGGGTTGCCATCTGGGCCAACAAAGGCTGCGCCTTCTGCGAACCGAAGGTGTTTTTAGTGTTTGAAATGATGAAAATGAACGTAGATTGGTTCGATCAGACGAAAGTGAATGGACTAATGGAAGATGTGGTGGAGGAAATTTTGGTAAATGTGGAGGGATAGTTTTCAAAATGCTTCGAGTTGTGGTGGTGAGCATCGGGAGGCGAGCTGGAATTGGAGCTTTTTTCGGCTTTTGTCACTTTTCGCAAGAGGAGCCCACAAATAAAATAACCATTCGATTTTTTAAAATATATACCTCCCATGACTAGCGCGCCCGAGTTGAAAGCAAGCTATATGGCATAGGTGCTCAGATGTTATGAATCTTAGTGTTCTCTTTGATCCGTGAATGGTGAAGATATAAAGTCAAGCAATGGTCAGTCCTGCATCCTCGATTGATGCAATTTCTTACCGCAGGGCGAAGTATTGGCTCATTCGCTTTTTCGTTCATTTATTATGTCTATCTTGTAGGCGAGCTTATCATTCTCTTCGCAAGAGTAGGGTATGAGCTCGGCATAGTGTCTTGCTTGATCCCTTTCTCATTTACCTTATAATTTTCTACTTCGGAAGTGGGATGTGCAACGATGAAGCGAAAGCAAAAGAAAAGAGAGGATCCGATGTGAAGTGGTTTCCGAGAGGGTGTCTTCCTCCGCATCGTCCTATGCCTTGGTTGTCAGAGTTGTTTCTATTTGGCAAATAGTTGTTTCCTTGCTTTTGGGAAGCTAAACATGACCAATTTTTTTACCTTTATATATTTTTAAACACTACAAGAAAATATTGAAATAGCGACGCAAATTTAGCAACGCACCATTGCATCGCTAAATTGCGACCACTTTGCGAGGCCTCCGTGACAACAAAACATTGTAACGCAATTAGCGACGCATTAGCGACTCAATAAACTAGAAAATCAAAAAAAAATTAATTTTTTATTAGCGACGCAAATAATGCATCGCAATATTTTTAAATTAATTTTTTATAAAATATAAATATAGGAAAAAAATATTGCGACGCAACTCAGTGCGTCGCAATATATTTAAAAAAAGTAAATATGTTAAATAGTGACGCATTAGCGATGCAATAAACCAGAAAATTAGAAAAATTATTTTTAATTTAGCAACGCACCAATTGCATCGCAAATAATTTAAATAAAATTAATTTTTATAAAATATAAATATGAGAAAAAAATATTGCGACGCAACTCAGTGCGTCGCAATATTTTTTAAAAATTAAATATATTAAATAGCGACGCATTAGCAACGTAATAAACTAGAAAATTAAAAAAATTATTTTTAATTTAGCGACGCACTAACTGCATTGCAATTATTTTAAATAAAATTAACTTTTATAAAATATAAATATGAGAAAAAATAATTGCGACACAACTCAGTGCGTCGCAATATTTTAAAAAAATTAATTATATTAAAAAACCAGCATTAGCATCGTAATAAATCAGAAAATTAAAAAATTATTTTTAATTTAGCAACGCAATAATTGTTGCAATTATTTTAAATAAAATAAATTTTTATAAAATATAATTATGAGAAAAAAATATTGTGACACAAATCAGTGCATCGCAATATTTTTAAAAAAATTAATTATGTTAAATAGCGACGCATTAGCGACGTAATAAACCAAAAAATTAAGAAATTATGTTTTAATTTAGCGACGCACTTGTTGCGTCGTAATTATTTTAAATAAAATTAATTTTTATATAATATAATTATCATATTAAAAAATTACGATGCAACCATTTGTGTCGCAATGTTTTTAAAAAAATTAATTATGTTAAATAGCGATCGGTCCGAGATCGGTCGTGGCCGATCGGGATCAGGGCTTGGATCGATCGCAACCGTTAGATCGCCGTGATCGGATCGATCGCTACGGTCTGAGATCCGTTATGACCGATCGGGATCAGGGCTTGGATCGATCGCAACCGTCAGATCGTCAGCGATCTCGAACCGATCGCAACGATTTGGGATCGGTCGTGGCTGATCGGGATCATGGCTTGGATCGATGGCAACCGTCGGATCGTCGTCGATCGATCCGATCGCCATAGTCCGAGATCGGTCATGGATGATCAGGATCACAGCTTGGATCGATCGCAACCTTTGGATCGTCGCCGATTGGACCGATTGCCATGGTCCGAGATTGGTTGTGGTCGATCGGGATCACGGCTTGGATCAATCGCAACCGTCAGATCGTCGTGATCAGACCGATCGCCATGGTCCAAGATCGATCGTGGCCGATCAAGAATAGGGCTTGGATCGATCGCAACCGTCGGATCGTCGCCGATCGGACCGATCGCCATGGTCCGAGATCGGTCGTGACCGATCAGGATCATAGCTTGGATCGATCGCAACCATCAGATCGTTGGCGATCGGACCAATCGCCATGGTTCGAGATCGGTCGTGGCCAATCGGGATCAGTACTTGGATCGATCGGAACCATCGGATCGTCAGCGATCTCGGACCGATTGCAACGGTCCGGGATCGGTCGTGGCCGATTGAGATCACGGCCTGTATCGATCACAACCGTCAGATTGTCTCCGATCGGATCGATCGCGACGGTCCGAGATCGTTCATTATCGATCGGGATCGATCAGGGCTTGGATCGATCGCAACCGTCGGATCGTCGGCGATCGTACGATCGCCACGGTCGGAGATCGGTCATGGTCGATCAGGATCACGGCTTGGATCGATCGCAACCATTGGATCGTCGCTGATCGAACGGATCGCCATGGTCCAAGATCGGTCATGGCCGATCAGGATCATGGCTTGGATCGATCGCAACCGTCGGATCATCGCTGATCAGACCGATCGCCACGATCCGAGATCGATCATGGCCGATCGGGATCAGACTTTGATCGATCGCAACTATCGGATCGTTGGCGATCTCGGACTGATTGCAATGGTCCGGGATCGGTCGTGGCCGATCGGGATCATGGCTTGGATCGATCGAAACCATCATATCGTCACCTATCGGATCGATCGCAACGGTCCAAGATTGTTCATCGCCGACCGGATTGATAAGGGCTTGGATCGATCATAACCATCGGATCATTGGTGATCGGACCAATTGCCACGGTCCAAGATCGGTCGTGGCCGATCGGGATCAAGGCTTGGATCGATCGCAACCGTTGGATCATCGCCGATCAGACCGATTGCCATGGTCCAAAATCGGTCATGGCCGATCAGGATCACGGCTTGGATCGATCGTAACCATCGGATCGTCGGCAATCGAACCAATCGCCATGATCCGAGATCCTCGTGGCGATCAGGATCAGGACTTGGATCGATCGCAATCGTCGGATCATCGCCGATCGAATCGATCGCCACGGTCCGAGATCGGTCATTGCCGATCGGGATCACTTCTTGGATCGATCGCAATCATCGAATCATCGCCGATTGGACCGATCGCCATGGTCCGAGATCGGTCATGGCCGATTGGGATCAGGGCTTGGATCGATCGCAACCGTCGGATCATCGTTGATCGGACCGATCGCCACTATCCGAGATCGATCGTGGCTGATCGGGATCTCAGCTTGGATCGATCGCAACCGTCGGATCATCGGTGATCGGACTGATCACCACGGTCTGAGATCGGTCGTGGCTGATCAGGATCAGGACTTGGATCAATCAGAACCATCGGATCGTCGGTGATCTCGGACCGATTGCAACGGTCTGGGATCGGTCGTGGCCAATCGGGATCACGGCTTAGATCAATTGCAACCGTCAGATCGTCGCCGATCGGATCGATCGCGACGGTCCGAGATCGTTCATCGTCGACCAGGATCGATCAGGGCTTGGATCGATCGTAACCGTTGGATCATCGGCGATCGGATCGATCGCCACGGTCCGAGATCGGTCATGGCCGATCGGGATCAGGGCTTGGATCGATCGCAACAGTCGGATCGTCGCCGATCGGACCGATCGCCACGGTCCGAGATCGTCATGGCCAATCAGAATCATGGCTTTGATCGATCGCAACCGTCGGATCGTTGGCGATCGGACCGATCACCACGGCCCGAGATTGGTTGTGACCGATCAGGATCAGGACTTGGATCGATCGGAACCGTCGGATCGTCGGCGATCTCGGACCGATTGCAATGGTCCGGGATCGATCATGGCCGATCGGGATCACGGCTTGGATCGATCACAACCGTCGGATCATCGCCGATTGGACCGATCGCCACAGTCCGAGATCGGTCGTGGCCGATCGGGATCATGGCTTGGATCGATCGTAACCGTTGGATCGTCGGCGATCGGACCGATCGCCATAGTCCGAGATTGGTCGTGGCTGATCGGGATCAAGACTTGGATCGATCGGAACCATCGGATCGTCGGTGATCTCGGATAGATTGCAACGGTCCGGGATTGGTCATGGCCGATCGGGATCACGGCTTAGATCGATTGCAACCGTCAGATCATCACCGATCGGATCGATCCCGATGGTCCGAGATCGTTCATCATCAACCGAGATCGATCAGGGCTTGGATCAATCGCAACCGTTGGATCGTCGGCGATTGGACCGATCGCCACAGTCTGAGATCGATCGTGGCCGATCGAGATCACAGCTTGGATCGATCGCAACCGTCAGATCGTCGGCGATCGGACGATCACCAAAGTCCGAGATCGGTCATGGCCGATCGGGATCAGGGCTTGGATCGATTGCAACAGTCGGATCGTCGCCGATCGGACCGATCGTCACGGTCCGAGATCGGACGTGGCCGATCGGGATCATGGCTTGGATCGATCGCAACCGTCGGATCGTCGGTGATCCGACCGATCACCATGGTCCGAGATTGGTCGTGGCCGATCAGGATCAGGACTTGGAGCGATTGGAACCGTCGGATCGTTGGCGATCTCGGACCGATTGCAACGGTCCAGGATCGGTCGTGGCCGATCGGGATCACGGCTTGGATCGATCACAACCATCGATCGTCGCCGATTGGACCAATCACCACAATTCGAGATCAGTCGTGGCCGATCGGGATCGCAGCTTGGATCAATCGCAACCATCTGATCGTCGGCGATCGGACCGATCGCCATGGTTGAGATCGGTCGTGGCCGATCGGGATCAGGCTTGGATCGATCGCAACCGTCGGATCATCGCCGATCGGACCGATCGCCATGGTCCGAGATCGGTCATGGCCGATCGAGATTAGGACTTGGATCGATCGCAACCGTCGGATCATCGTGATCGGACTGATCACCACGGTCTGAGATCGGTCGTGGCCGATCAGGATCAGGACTTGGATCAATCAGAACCGTCGGATCGTCGGTGTTCTCGGACCGATTGCAACGGTCTGGGATCGGTCGTGGCCAATCGGGATCACGGCTTAGATCAATTGCAACCGTCAGATCGTCGCCGATCGGATCGATCGCGATGGTCCGAGATCGTTCATCGTCGACCAGGATCGATCAGGGCTTGGATCGATCGTAACCATTGGATCATCGGCGATCGGATCGATCGCCACGGTCCGAGATCGGTCATGGCCGATCGGGATCAGGGCTTGGATCGATCGCAACAGTCGGATCGTCGCCGATCGGACCGATCGCCACGGTCCGAGATCGGTCATGGCCGATCAGGATCATGGCTTTGATCGATCGCAACCGTCGGATCGTTGGCGATCGGACCGATCACCACGGCCCGAGATTGGTTGTGACCGATCAGGATCAGGACTTGGATCGATCGGAACCGTCGGATCGTCGGCGATCTCAGACCGATTGCAATGGTCCGGGATCGATCATGGCCGATCGGGATCATGGCTTGGATCGATCACAACCGTCGGATCATCGCCGATTGGACCGATCGCCACAGTCCGAGATCGGTCGTGGCCGATCGGGATCATGGCTTGGATCGATCGTAACCGTTGGATCGTCGGCGATCGGACCGATCGCCACAGTCCGAGATTGGTCGTGGCCGATCGGGATCAAGACTTGGATCGATCGGAACCATCGATCGTCGGTGATCTCGGACAGATTGCAACGGTCCGGGATTGGTCGTGGCCGATCGGGATCACGGCTTAGATCGATTGCAACCGTCAGATCATCACCGATCGGATCGATCCCGATGGTCCGAGATCGTTCATCATCAACCGAGATCGATCAGGGCTTGGATCAATCGCAACCGTTGGATCGTCGGCGATTGGACCGATCGCCACAGTCTGAGATCGATCGTGGCCGATCGAGATCACAGCTTGGATCGATCGCAACCGTCAGATCGTCGGCGATCGGACCGATCACCAAAGTCCGACATCGGTCATGGCCGATCGGGATCAGGGCTTGGATCGATTGCAACAGTCGGATCGTCGCCGATCGGACCGATCGTCACGGTCCGAGATCGGACGTGGCCGATCGGGATCATGGCTTGGATCGATCGCAACCGTCGGATCGTCGGTGATCCGACCGATCACCATGGTCCGAGATTGGTCGTGGCCGATCAGGATCAGGACTTGGAGCGATTGGAACCGTCGGATCGTCGGCGATCTCGGACCGATTGCAACGGTCCAGGATCGGTCATGGTCGATCGGGATCACGGCTTGGATCGATCACAACCATCAGATCATCGCCGATTGGACCAATCACCACAATTCGAGATCGGTCGTGGCCGATCGGGATCGCAGCTTGGATCAATCGCAACCGTCTGATCGTCGGCGATCGGACCGATCGCCACGGTTCGAGATCGGTCGTGGCCGATCGGGATTAGGGCTTGGATCGATCGAAACCGTCAGATCATCGCCGATCGGACCGATCGCCACGGTCCGAGATCGGTCGTGGCCGATCGAGATTAGGACTTGGATCGATCGCAACCGTTAGATCGTCGATGATCGGATCGATCGCGACAGTCTGAGATCGTTCATCGTCGACCGAGATCGATTAGGCTTGGATGATCGCATCCTTCAGATCGTCGGCGATCGAACCGATCGCCATGGTCCGAGATCGGTCGTGGCCGATCGGGATCACTGCTTGGATTGATCGCAACCGTCGGATCGTCACCGATCGGACCGATCGCCACGGTTCGAGATCGGTCGTGGTCGATCGGGTTCAGGACTTGGATCAATCGCAACCGTCGGATCATCGACGATCTCGGACTAATTGCAACGGTTCGGGATCGATCATGGCCGATCGGGATCACGGCTTGGATCGATCACAACCGTCAGATCGTTGCCTATCGGATCGATCGCGATGATCCGAGATCGTTCATCGCCGATCGAGATCGATCAGGGCTTGGATCGATCGCAACCATCGGATCGTCAGCGATCTCGGACCGATCGCAATGGTCCGGATCAGTCGTGGCCGATCGGGATCACGGCTTGGATCGATGGCAACCATCGGATCATGGCCGATCGGTCTGATCGGTCGATGCAATTTTCTAGAAAATAAAAATAATTTTCGTAGATAAATTTTTTTTAATATTGCGACGCATTTATTGCGTTGCAATGTTTTTAATAAAAATAATAGTAATAAAAAAATTAAAAAAAACATTGCGATGCAATATGTGCATCGCAATTATTAGATGCATTATAATTATTAAAAAAATATTGTGATGCATTAGCGACGCAGTTTCCTAAACAATAATTTTTTGAAGAAAATAATTGTTAATATTACGACGCATGTATTACGTCGCAATGTTTTTTAGAAAATAAATGTAATTAAAAAATTTTAAAAAAAACATTGTGACGCATTATTTGCGTCGCAATTATTTTTAGAAAATATAAATTTTATCAGTTATAAATATTTAAAAAAAATTGCGATGCAATTTCATAGAAAATAAAAATAATTTTTTAGAAAAATAATTTTTAATATTGTGACGCATTTATTACGTCGCAGTGTTTTTAAGAAAAATAAATGTAATAAAAAAATTAATAAAAACATTGCGACGCAATATATGCCTCGCAATTATTTTTAGAAAATATATTTTTTATCAGTTATAAGTATTAAAAAAATATTGCGACGCAGTTTCCTAGAAAATAAAAATAATTTTTCTGAAGAAAACAATTTTAAATATTGCGACGCATGTATTGCATCGCAATGTTTTTTAAAAAATAAATGTAATTAAAAAATTTAAAAAAAATATTACGACGCAATGTTTGCATCGCAATTATTTTCAAAAAATATAAATTTTATCAGTTATAAATATTTAAAAAATATTGCAACGCATTTGCGATGCAATTTCCTAGAAAAAAAAATTATTTTCCCGTCGGACATTGGCTCCAAGTTAGCGACTCATTAGCGACGCAATTAGTTGCGTCGCTAAATTTTACATAAAATAATAAAAAAGCTAAATTAGCGATGGATTAGCGACGCATTGTTGCGTCGCTAATCCATAGTAAAATTAAAAAAAAATAGCGAGTGATTAGCGACGCATATATTGCATCGCTAATCACCACTATTTAACGCCTGGTCGGGCCGGCCCCCCCTTCCCTTCTCTTCTTCTTCCTACTCCTACCCTAGCCGCCGTCCGTCCGCTCCTCCGGCTCCCCCCGTCATCTCCCCCGACAGAAGCTCCCCCCACTCCAGTGGCGTCCCCTCGTGACTTAGGTAAGCCCCCCCTCCTCCTAAATTTTTTTTTTAAAAAAATAGGTTCCAGCCATGACCACGGCCATGGCCATCTTCTCCGGCCATGGCCGTTGCTGTGGCCGGCCGTGGCCTGGCCATGGTGGCCAGGCCACCCAAAAAAAATTTACAGTTTGGGGGGGGGGTTTCCCCACCCCCACTTCGTCTTCTCCGGCCACGGCCACGACCGTGGCCATCATCTCTGGCCATGGCCGCTGCCGTGGCCTGGCCACGGTGGCTAGGCCACCAAAAAAAAATTACAATTTGGGGGGGGGGTTTTCCCCACCCCCCCTTCATCTTCTACGGCCACGGCCGTGGCCGACGGCCAAAGCCGCTGTCGTGGCCGTCTTCTCCAGCCACGGCCGCTGCCGTGGCCGGCCGTGGCCTGGCCACAGTGGCCAGGCCACCGAAAAAAAATAGTTATGGGTGGTTTTCCCCCCCCCCTCCCGTTCGTCTTCTTCGGCCACGGCCGCTGCCGTGGTCTGGCCACAGTGGTCAGGCCAAAAAAAAAAGTAACAGCTAGGGGGCTTTTCCCCACCCCAGCCCCTTCAATAAAAAAAAATTAACACTCATAAAAAAAGTTAACAAAAAAATTAGATTCTATCATATTTTATTATTTTTAAAAATATTTCAAATAATTTGATGACAAATATAAAAAATATAAATATATTTTTAAAACATGGGCAACTTAAATTTTTTTTTAAAAGTAACAACTAGGGGGGTTTTCCCCACCCGTCGGCCCCTTCAAAAATTTTTTTTTAACACTCATGAAAAAAAATTAACATAAAAATTTAGATTCTATTATATTTTATTATTTTTAAAAATATTGTCAAATAATTTGATGACAAATATTAAAAAATTGTGACTACTAATCTACTTTTTTATTAGATTAGTTATAAATTAATTAATTTATAAAAAATTGGATAGACTGATTTAGCTCATCAATCATGACTCTTTAAATCAACTGATTAAACTCATAAATCGTAGCTATTTAGGTCAATTAATTTAGCTTATCAGTTTTAACTTCTCAAGTAAGCTGATTATAGACCATCAACCTTATCTCTTTAGATCATCAATCAAAACTCTTTAGATAGGTCGAGCTGAATTAGCTTAGCTATTTAGGTCAACTAATTTAGCTCATTAACCATAACTCTTTAGATTAGCTAATTTCAAAATTGTAGTCGTAGCTTTTCATTTCTTTATAGCTGTTTATGCAATAATATTTGTGCATTTGTAGTTATTTACAATTGTTATGTCTTGATTATTTACATTCTGCTTCAAATTGAATGATGCATTAAATTATGTAATGCTAGATAGAAAGTCTTGTTGTATTATTATTTAATTTTCAGCAACAAATTAGTAGTTTCAATGATTTATATTTTAGTCTTCACAAACATTTATATTCGATATAATAATCTTAAAAAGTCAGTGACTATATATAGAACACTATTCCTATATATGTATAATTGACAAGAAGTTAAGAATAACAAGCATAAGTTCGATTGTCTTCGGATTTCCATATTATTAATCACAGCACTATAACCTTTAGACCCGTTTGAGAATTTGTAAGACTTAGTCTTGCAAATTCTCAAATTGTCCTGTTGGACAGTTTGAAAATATTTTTTGTGATATGTTAGTCTGCTATTAATCATCGTTGGGTGAGATTGCGGTTTGTATTTGCTCATACGTTCTCCTAGTGTGGCATATATGCCACACATTTAGGAGAACATATGGAAAAATGCTGCTGAAATTTCAACGTAACAGATCGATGATAATTAATAGCAGAATAACATATCATAAAAATATTCTTGAATGGGATAGGGCCTTACCTTTTAGACATGGAGTGAAGGTGGAATTAATTTAGGACACTTGAATGCTTGTGAAGTCTCATGATTAAATGGATCGCCTTGCGGCCCGACCCGAACTCAAGCCCTAGCATTAGCCTGGCATGAACCTGTGCCTCGGTCCTTGCTAGCACGCCAAGGATCGTAGCCGTGGCCAGGCCTTGCAGGGTAGGGACCTTAGTTGTCTAAAAAAAATTGGTTTAGCTATAAATTATTTAAATGGTTGTTATTAACCTTAGTTGTGTAAAAGAAATAATTTAGTTATATATTTAGTAATGCTAATATAGTTTTATAATGTGGTTTTCTTTAATGGTTTACCAGAAATTGTATAAGTCGATCAAAAATGAGTGGGGCTCGCTCGTGGATGTATGCAAGGATAAAAGATGGCTTGCTTAATCCAATTTTCTAAATGGATTGAAAGAATTTATCGCATTTGCATGTAGCCAACCTGAATGGATGGATGGGCCTAGGATTAGGTGCCCATGCAACTATCACAGGTGTCAGAATGACGCCTATAGAGATATCGAAACTATTAAGGTGCATCTATGTAAAAAGGGGTTTGTTCCTAATTACGATGTTTGGTACTGTCATGGTGAACCAGAGGAAATTCCAACAGTTGTTACAAGGCAATAAGTGTCAATTCCCGTTGATGAACCATTTGTGAATCTAAATACATATGAAGAAATGGTGATGAATGCATTGGGTAATGAATTCAATCAGAATATATTTATGGAAGAACCAAATCCAGATGCACAGCAATTTTATGATATGTTGCATGCTGCAAATCAAGAATTGTATCCTAGTTGTGAGGGTCATTCCCAGTTGTCTACGGCTGCTCGGTTGTTGAATATTAAGGCAGAACATCGATTATCAAAAAGGCATTTAATTTTGTAGCTAGGTTAATCAAGGAAATTTTGCCAAATGATAATGTTGTAGCAGACAGTTTTTACTCAACGAAGATGTTGTTTCGTGGGCTTGGGCTTCCGGTTAATAAGATTGATTGTTGCTTGAACAATTGTATGATATATTAGGGTGAAGACTCGGAGCTGAGATGGTGTAAGATTTGTGGGCAATCGAGGTACAAAAAGGGCGAAGGGGGAGCTAGTAAAAGTAGGAGGAAAAGTGTTCCTTACAAGAGGATGCATTACTTTCCTCTGACTCTACGCCTGCAGAGATTATATAGATCTGAGGCTACAGCTGCTGATATGAGATGGCATGCTGAACATGAATCTAAAGAGGATAAAATGCGGCATCCATCAGATTCAAAAGCTTGGAAGCATTTCAATGAAAATCATCCTGATTTCGTTGAAGATATAAGGAATGTGAGATTAGGTCTTTGTACCGATGGCTTCCAACCATTCGGTCAAGCAGGGCAACATTATTCATGTTGGCTTGTGATACTGACTATATATAACCTTCCTTCATGGAAGTGCATGAATGATACTGCATTATTTTTGACAATTTTTGTTCCAGGACTATCAAATCCAAAGGAAAAGATTGATGTCTTCCTGCAACCATTGGTGGTCGAATTGAAAATGTTGTGGGAAACAGGAGTCGTAGCCTACGACATTTCTATGAAACAGAATTTCATCATGAGAGTTGCTTTGATGTGGACAATAAGTGACTTCCCAGCATATGCAACGTTGTCTGGTTGGAGCACTGCTGGACGTCTGGCATGCCCTCATTGCATGTATGATTCGGATGCATTTACATTGCAGAATAGTGGTAAGAAGTCATAGTTTGATAATCATAGGAAGTTCTTGCCCCCAAATCATCCTTACAGGCGTAACTTGATCGCCTTCCAGAAGAACAAAGCAGTCACAAAATTCACCGAACCGGTTAGGTCTGGCACGGATATATTTGATACTATAGAGCATTTGGGGTTGAGGTATGCTTGGGAACTAGATGCAGATAGAATAAATGGTCGTATATGTAAAGAACATAACTGGAAGAAGCAGAGTATATTTTGGGATTTGCCTTATTGGAGCACAAATCTCATCCGGCACAACTTGGATGTTATGCATATCGAGAAATTTTTTTTGATAACATATTTAACACGGTGCTAAACATCCCGGGAAAAACAAAAGACACTGCAAAGTCAAGAGAAGAACTTAATCAGTATTGCAGAAGAGGTGATTTGAGAAGGAGTACCAACGGGACCTATCCTAAAGCCTGTTACACTCTTGACAGAAATTCACAAGAATTTTTATGTAACTGGCTTAGAGGGTTAAAATTTCCAAATGGTTATGCCTCAAATATCGGTAGGTGTGTGGACATGCATAAGCTCAAGTTGTTCGGCATGAAGAGTCATGATTGTCATGTTTTCATGCAACGGTTATTGCCTATAGCTTTTCGTGAGTTGCTTTCGCAATATGTCTGGAAGGCATTGACAGAGCTCAGCTTGTTCTTCAAGGAGTTGTCTGCCACAGTCATTACTTCTGCATCCATGGCAAGGCTTGAGGAGGAAATTTTAATTATTTTATGCAAGCTGGAGCGAATATTTCCTCCCAGTTTTTTTGACTCAATGGAGCATTTACCGGTTCACTTGTCATACGAAGCGAGCATAGCTGGTCCCGTGCAGTATCGCTGGATGTATCCTTTCGAGAGGTAAATATATACATCATTAAGACATATTGACATATCAAATATTATTTCATTGCGAGAAAATTGATTAATTTTTTGTCTCAACTTTACATATAGGTACCTTAAGAAGTTAAAAAATAATGTGCGTAATAAGGCAAGGGTTGAAGGTTCTATATGCAATGCACACTTGGTCGAAGAAGTTTCAGCTTTTGCCTCGCATTACTTTGAGGGTCACGTCCACATGAGGAGCCAAAATCTTGGTCGTAACGATGACGTATGTGTGGATGAAGGAGAACCTAATGATGGTAGAATATCAATTTTTAAAGGTATCGGCCGTTCATTTGTGGGGCAGAAGTCAAGAAATCTTAGCGATATGGAGTATAATGCAGCACATTATTATATCCTAATGAACTGTAGAGAAGTCGATCCATATATTGAGTAAGTGTATACTTCAATGCTTAATTGGAACTTCTAATTTAAATTACAATATACCATAATATTTAATTGCTAACATCAGTTTTAATCCTTATCATCCCATAAGGTGTATTGTGGTAGACAATGACAGATGAATCCCGACATCAGTTAATTTGCAATTGGACAGAAGTTAGAAATGGAGTTCGCTTACTGGTTTTATGAATTTGTGAGTAGTATCACTCAATCAATTTCAATAATGGCTTTAATTTTTGAATTGGTTGTGAATAGCTTATTAATTTATAGGTAAACGGTCCATGGTCCCCAACCGACAATATTTTCATTAA
>UESW01004824.1:804258-821849 GCA_900491605.1 Calamus simplicifolius | reverse complement strand
CACATACCTTCGAGAGTTCTTCCACCATCGGCCGCACTGTACTTTGACTTGATGCTCATGGGCTGTAAGTATATACTAATTAAAAATATATGTTTATGTTTTTAAGTCAATTACTATAAACATGCATTTTTTTAACAAATTTATTGAGCAGCATCATGTATCCAGCCACATCAGCGCCGTATTTCAGAGGCGTGCAGATTCCAGTGGCTACGATTGGCGCCACGTATCTCCAGCCATGAGGGAGTTTTATTTTTCTGAGTTTCAGGTAAACTTATTAAATAAAATTTATCACTAATATAAAATTTTTAATCTTAATAAATTCTGAAACTAACTGTTTATTTAATGCAGAAAAAGTTTACGTAGGACCCTGCCAGCCATGATGCCATTAGGGCAGCATGGGAGGCTCTTACGGGACGCCGATACTCCGACATGCTTCATCGTTGGAGGTCATCGGGTCAGCATCCTGCGCATGTGCCAGAGGGTATTTGGCACGAGTGGTAGCAGGCCTGGCAGTCCGATGGCTGGTGCAGGAGGTCCGCATCAGCCAGCATGAACCACCGATCCGAGAAGGGGGTCCTGGCACGGGTCTCTCCCACCCATACTTCGGGCTCCATTTCGATTTAGGAGCACAGACGTCGTATGGTAAGAAAACATAAATAATTTAATTACTAATTTAGTTATTTATAAATATTTATATTAATATCAATTTTTTATTATTATAGTCTGAGCAGGAGGGTGGAGATCTTGGTGAGTTTGTCTATTCAGGGCGACACACCAGGAGGGACGGTTCCTATTCTATTGCCATCTTGATACAACTACTAGTCAATATCAATATATTCTTACCTCCACTCCCCCACTACCAAGAAAAAGAGAAATTCTAACGTATAGCTAGTAATACTAACAATTATTATTTCTTTTCTAAAAGCACTAACAAAATTAATTGAAATAAGATAATGCTACTTAAAATTTTGAGAAGCTGAATTAGATGAGATGCATCATGACTCTTTGGTTTGAGATTCAATAATGTGCTGATATCTGCCTCATATAACATACCTGGGTTCAAGTTAGAATCAAGTATTAGTCGACAAAAGATATGTAATTGTAATAATGTATTAATATTTGTTAATAAGAAAAACCCAAAGTTAGAAAGCGATTACTTTTGCTATTTGTACAAGCATTTCGCAGCGAAAAGCCAACTCTCATGTATGCTACCTCTACGCACTGTATGCAAGAGTAGCAACTAAGAATTTTCCATTATTCTCATTAGTTTGTGCGAAGTAGCTGCATTTAAAGAATGATTTCTGGTCAATAAATTGATGTTAATAAAAAATCATTAAGATTGCGAAGATGCGATTAGGATTCACAGTATTAAGATTGCAAGGATACAAGTAATAATATCCCCAATCTAGAATCCATAAGCTAAAACAAAATTATATATATTAAAAATGATATAATCAAAACTTTTAAGTGTATCTGCACTCATAATATTTGATATCGAGTTAACCTCTTAATACATCTAAAATCACCTAAATTAGAGTTCAATAAGGAAGTTGTAAGCAATTTTATGAACATATGATGATTTTTTATAAATTGTAATTTTTCTTCCAGATTTTTATATATAATTCTTTATTGCAAAAACAGATATTAAATGACTCAAAGTCTGGTTGGAGTTTAAAGTCTATTTTTTATTCATTTATTTAATATTAATCCATCTAGTTCTTTTAAAAAATTAGTTCTTTTAAAAAATCTAATAGTTTTAGAAAATTGATATCCTATGAAAATAAGAAACTCGTTGGCTTTTAAGAAATATCGTCATGGTTTTTGGTTAATAAATCGATGTTAGTCAAAAATCATCAAGATTGTGGGGATGTGAGTATTCAAAATACTTAGATTTTGGGGATGCAAGTATGCACAATCTTCTTCGCACTATGGGTAAAAGAAAACATAATCTAGCATGTCAACGGCAGGGGTATAACACAGAGTAAAATGGTCTGTTTTTTTTTCATGCATTTACTTTTTAAGAGAAATGGTCAAGTGCTCAGATTGCATTTTGATTTGTCAAGGCGAAGCTGGGATCTTCCAATTCATCAACAAGTCTATAAAGGCAAGTGGTTTAGAATCCTAATGTAAATATGTTATCACTTTGACACCACAACAATCATCCAATCAACATCATTCCACCAGTTCTCCAGTTAGAATAAGCTTTTCAGCAGCATAAATACAATAATAACTGGACTAAGCCAAGCATTGTCTCGGATATGTTTGGTAAGCCAAAAATTAGCATGTTATACTGCAAAGAAGTGTTTGTATGACTTACTTGAAGAGCTTTGCTGCATCGACGTAGCTATGAATTAATTGCATTGGTAGCATCCCTCGGCGTTGGAACTGAGCCGCACTCAAGCAAGTAGGCACCTTTCAAAAGTTTTAATCCTGCATGGACGTAGATCTCACTGATCTCAACTTCATCACCATTAGCCTGCAACATTTAAAGCATCACGAGTGATGTTGCATAAAATAGGATAGGAACGGAAATCAAATTTAAAACAATAAAAAGAAGCATAAAATTTCATCAAACCTTCAACAAACGATCAGCCGGGTCCCTCAGTTTTCTAGATTCTTCTAGAATGATTTCTGCCTGACTATGTTGCAAACAGTCCTCGTGATCATCAGGTATACGGGAGCTTGTGGTTGTTTTACAACTCTTCAGAATGGGAAAGCCATGCCTACCATTGCAATCTCCATAGAACCTTTTTTTCATGAGCATGTTTGCTTGTATCAGGTTTCAGAATATGAAGGCCATGACTAGCATTATAGACTTCATATCTCTTCTTCACCTGGGAAAACCAGAATTAGAGTGATCAATTCAAGAAACTTTGCTATAAAACAATTATAACGGAAAATATTGAGAAGGGTCAACTTTATACCTTCTTGTAATGAGGCTTTGGGACAGGGCAAGCTTGAATTCTTGTATGAGCTTTTGCAGGAGAGTGGTGTAAAAACGTGCCATACTCATCGAAGATTAACCCTGAGAGAAAGAACAGGGGATCATGTCAACACTATGCATATCAAATATTTACGGATCAAATTCTCACAAATATATTAAAGCCAATATGATAAATTGGACATTAAGTTTTCTTGGTAGAAAGAACAACAAATCAGGTATCCAAGCAAGTAGGAGAAAAAAAAAAAAAAAAATCTTGAAGTCCATAGAGAAAATTGGACGTTTGCGGTACAAAGACCTTGAAGTCATGGAGAAAATTGAAAAACGAAAAGAAAATCGTATGAATTCAAGAATTCAAGAAATGTCAAAAGGTTTCTTGCCGTGAGAAAAAAGAGCGAAGGGAAGGCATAGAGGAGATGCATGTCTGACCACCGCTGAAGTCGCAAGGTTGAAATCCTTCTGCATGGGACCAAGAACGTCTTGAAATCTCTTCTCGATCCCAGGCCATAACGATGGAAAGTTGGGAGTGAAAGTGACATGACTGATCCCAACGTCATCAGGCAGGGTAACGGCAGTCACCGTCATTTCCCCACCTCCGGCACCCCCTCGGGGTCGGGGTGGGGTCATCATTTCTTAACCCCGGGGCCCCTACCGGCCTCGGGGTGAACGGTCATTTCCCCACCTCCGGCACCCCCTCGGGGTCGGGGTGGGGTCATCGTTTCTTAACCCCGGGGCCCCTACCGGCCTCGGGGTGAACGGTCATTTCCCCACCTCCGGCACCCCCTCGGGGTCGGGGTGGGGTCATCGTTTCTTAACCCCGGGGCCCCTACCGGCCTCGGGGTGAACGGTCATTTCCCCACCTCCGGCACCCCCTCGGGGTCGGGGTGGGGTCATCATTTCTTAACCCCGGGGCCCCTACCGGCCTCGGGGTGAACGGTCATTTCCCCACCTCCGGCACCCCCTCGGGGTCGGGGTGGGGTCATCGTTTCTTAACCCCGGGGCCCCTACCGGCCTCGGGGTGAACGGTCATTTCCCCACCTCCGGCACCCCCTCGGGGTCGGGGTGGGGTCATCATTTCTTAACCCCGGGGCCCCTACCGGCCTCGGGGTGAACGGTCATTTCCCCACCTCCGGCACCCCCTCGGGGTCGGGGTGGGGTCATCATTTCTTAACCCCGGGGCCCCTACCGGCCTCGGGGTGAACGGTCATTTCCCCACCTCCGGCACCCCCTCGGGGTCGGGGTGGGGTCATCATTTCTTAACCCCGGGGCCCCTACCGGCCTCGGGGTGAACGGTCATTTCCCCACCTCCGGCACCCCCTCGGGGTCGGGGTGGGGTCATCATTTCTTAACCCCGGGGCCCCTACCGGCCTCGGGGTGAACGGTCATTTCCCCACCTCCGGCACCCCCTCGGGGTCGGGGTGGGGTCATCATTTCTTAACCCCGGGGCCCCTACCAGCCTCGGGGTGAACGGTCATTTCCCCACCTCCGGCACCCCCTCGGGGTCGGGGTGGGGTCATCGTTTCTTAACCCCGGGGCCCCTACCAGCCTCGGGGTGAACGGTCATTTCCCCACCTCCGGCACCCCCTCGGGGTCGGGGTGGGGTCATAACTGGCCTCAGGGTGCATGGTCGACATGCTATTCAACCGCCGAAGAAAACAGCAACTGTCAGCATGCACGGTGCTCACGCATGATCTTCGGCACATGGCTGTGCCTTGCCGTAGTACCATTTCGTACTCCTGTAAATGTGCCCCGGTACGGAGGGTCATGCCTCATAACGATGTTTGGCGCATTGCACGCCTCTGTGCGCCACCACGCCTTACTAGGATGTACGACTCGCCGCCTCTAGCAATAGGAGCCCAGCCACGTCCATCGGTGACAGTACAAGAAAGGTCTTCCGAAGCTGCACGTCACGGTATTCAGACAGGTATAAAAGAGACATATTCAGGCTGTAAGGGGGATCCGAACTCTGGTTCTCTGAGCTTTCTTCCTCCCTGCAAAAACCCTAACTGCCCCAGCTTCTCTTCGCGGGGGGTGGTTCCTTGTCTGAACCCAAGCCACTAACTTGATCGTCGGAGGGTCCCCACCGGTGCTACCGGTCCCCGGGGACTTTTCTTGCAGGATTTCCCGGAGCGAGACATCCGTTTCCCCGACGTTCGAAGGCGGTGACTTGGCGTCATCAGATTGGCGCGCCAGGAAGGGGGGAGTGTAAGAGAGACTTCGAACCAGCGGCTTTCTTTCTTCGAGACCTTAAAGCCATGGTGACAACTCGAATGAAGGGAGCTTCAGCCGGTCGCGCTGGGAGGCAGCGCTGCGGGGCTGGTCCACCCGCGGAGGCCCCCCCAGCTCTCGTATCTTGTTTCCCAGAGCCTCCGAACCTCCAGGAGGCAGGGCCTTCTGCTCCGCAGAATGGCGCCCCTGCATCCGCTCCACAGCCACTTCAAGAAGATCGATTCGCTGACCTGGCCACCCAGGTCCAGTCGCTGGCAGCGGCGGTCAAAAGCATGCAGCAGCAGCAACAAGTAGCCTTGCGACAGCCGGAGCCGAGCCCATCTGTCCCAGGGGCGGTGCAGCCCAGTCAGCACTCCTCCCGCCGGAGGTCGCCCGTTCCTGCAGATCATCACCGCCGATCTCCAGCCAAGCCGCATCGCCGCGAGGCGTCCAAAAGGCCCCGGTCTCCTTCTCGCCACGCCAGCATCTCTCCTAAGCGACGGCACGGAAAGGAGGCGGAGCGCGCGCGCCGACATCGTCGCCTCCGCTCTTCTTCTGAGTCTTCAGGGGAGGGTTCCGTTGATGGCCGGATGCCTCGCCGAGCTGAGCGGCGACTCGAGGAGTGTAATCAGAAGTTGGAAGAACTTAGCCGTCGAATCACCCACCTGCCGGAGACTGATTACGACAGTCGGCCTCCCCTGTCCCGCCGCATCATGGAGGAGCCAATCTCTACCCGGTTCCGCCTTCCTCAGCTGGACCCTTATGACGGGACTACGGACCCCCTGGACCATTTGGAAAGTTACAAGGTGCTCATGCAGGTTCAGGGGGCCACAGACTCCCTTATGTGTGTGGCCTTCCCTGCTACTCTGAAAAAAGCTGCCCGGGCCTGGTACTCTCGCCTGCCGCCACGGAGCATCGACTCCTTTCGCCAGTTGGAGAGGGCTTTCCTGGCCCACTTTGACGCCTGCCGGAAGATCCCGAGGGTGGCGGACAGTCTATTTGCTGTCCAGCAGAAGAATGGCGAGTCCCTGCGAGACTACGTCGCCCGGTTTAAGGAGGCCGCCCTGGAGGTATATAACTTGGAGGACTCAGTGGCTACCTTGGCTCTGAAGCGAGGGCTCCGCCCTTCCCGTTTCGCGTATTCTCTTGACAAGAAGCCACCGGGTTCCTACTCCGAACTCCTGATCCGCGCCCAGAAATACATCCGGGCAGATGAAGCTGACTTTTCTCGGCGTGAGGCCGGCGGGACGTACCCCGGAAGCCAGCCCAGCCAGAACCTGCGGAAGCCCGCCCCAGGAGGCCCGAGCCTCCTCGTCGACCAGACAACCGCCCTCGACCTCCTGCACCAAGAGACGGGCCGTATACTCCGTTGCTTGCTCCCATATCCCAGATCCTGCTCGAGATCGAAGGGGAGCCTTACCTGCAACGTCCTCCTCCCATCAACCCGAAGATCCCCCGGAACAAGAGCCTCTACTGCCGCTACCACCGGGACCATGGCCACAACACCGACGACTGCCGGCAGCTGAAGAAAGCCATTGAAGATCTCATTCAACAGGGCCACCTGAGGAAGTTCGTCCAAAGGAACAACCCAGGAGCTCCCGGCCCATCAGCGCCTGCACCGCCGATGATTGATAACGCCCCGACGGAGAAGACGGTAGCGATGATCTCCTGGGGGGCAGGGGGCCCGCCGAAGAGACCGAGGGGGGGGGAGCGGAGGCTATAATTCCTTTTTTCGAAGAGGCCTAGAGGGGGTTGTAAACAAGATGATGATAGCGTCGTCGTATCCATGACGATCGCTAAGCACCCTGTAAAACGAATCCTGGTCGACAGTGGAAGTTCAGTAGATGTTTTAAACTACGACGCCTTTGTTCGCATGAACCTGTCGCATGATTTACTTCAACCTGTCGTCACGCCTTTGATGGGATTCACGGGGGATTCTGTGAGGGTCGAGGGGGAGATTACTCTTCCTGTGACAGCCGGAATGGCTCCGTGCCAGAGCACTGTCCTTATAAAGTTTTTGGTGGTCCGTGTGCCCCTGGCGTACAATGCGATTCTTGGGAGGCCCGGGCTCAACCTCTTGGATGCCGTCATTTCCACCAAGCGACTCCTAGTGAGGTTCCCAACCACCAGCGGGATCGGCGAGATGCGAGGAGAGCAGGACCTGCCGGCGCTATGCTATCACTTGGCCCCCAGTCCCCAGGGGGCAGTGCTTGCACCACCGTCGACATCGACATCGGAAACTCTTGACCCACGGGACTTGGAGAGGAGGGGGGAACCGGCCGAGCGGCTGCTTACCTTCCCCCTCGGGGAGGACCCCGCGCAGACGGTTCGAGTCGGAGCTCGCTTCCTGACGAAGCCCGTGACCAGCTCCTAACCTTTCTACGGGCCAACGCCGACGTCTTCGCGTGGTCAGCATCTGACATGCCCGGGATCCCGGAGGAGGTGATTACACACCAGCTCAACATCCGACCAGAGTGCCGGCCCATCAGGCAGAAGAAAAGGAGTTTTGCTCCGGACCGGCAGAAGGCTGTCGACGAGGAGGTGCGGAAGCTGTTGGCGGCTGGCCACATTCGTGAGGTGCGCTACCCCGACTGGTTGGCGAATGTCGTGATGGTTCGGAAGGCCAGTGGGAGCTGGAGGATGTGTGTGGACTTCACCGACCTCAACAAGGCGTGCCCCAAGGACAGCTTTCCGCTCCCCCGAATCGACCAGCTGGTGGACGCCACTTCCGGGCACGGGACGCTCAGTTTCATGGATGCGTTCTCGGGGTACAATCAAATCAAGATGAGCTCAGTAGACGAGGAGGCAACCTCCTTTGTCACGGAGAAGGGGATCTACTGTTACAGAGTGATGCCTTTCGGGCTGAAAAACGCCGGGGCCACTTATCAAAGGTTGATGAACAAGGTTTTCGAGAATCAGCTGGGGCGCAATATGGAGGTCTATGTGGACGACATGCTGACTAAAAGCACCAGCGCAGAAGACCATGTGACCGATCTCGGGGAGACTTTCGGCAATCTGCGCCGGTACCGAATGAAGCTCAACCCCCACAAATGCGCCTTTGGAGTGGCGGCCGGCAAGTTCCTGGGTTTCATGGTGACCCAGCGCGGGATCGAAGCCAACCCCGACAAGATCAGAGCTATCCTGGAGATGCGGCCCCCGGTCAGCAAGAAGGAGGTGCAGCGCCTGACGGGGAGGGTGGCGGCCTTGAGTCGTTTCATGTCAAGGTCGGCGGAGAGGTGTCTACCCTTTTTCAAGGCGCTGCGCAAGATTAACGGCTTCGAGTGGACGAAAGAATGTCAGAGCTCCTTTGAAGAATTGAAGCAGTTTCTCTCCACTCCGCCACTGCTATCCAAGCCCGAAAATGGGGAGGAGCTCTTCCTGTATCTGGCCGCTTCCCCGGAGGCCGTCAGCTCGGTACTGGTGCACATGGATACCGACGGAACTCAGAAGCCGATCTACTACACCAGCAAAATACTCCATGACGCGGAGACCAGGTATTCAAAAACTGAGAAGATCATCTTCGCTCTGGTGGTCTCTACTCAGCGCCTCCGGCCTTATTTTCAAGCTCATCCCATCGTGGTGCTTACGGATCAGCCCCTGCGAGCTATCCTGTCTCGCCCCGACACCTCCGGCCGGCTGGCTAAATGGGCCATCAAGTTAGGCGAGTTCGATCTGTCCATCCGACCGAGGTCAGCCATGAAGTCTCAGGTGTTGGCGGACTTCCTAGTCGAATGTTCCTGGACCAAGAAGGACATGGAGGAGGCGCAACCGGAGGAGTTTGGGGACCCCCCTCATCAGGGGAGGTGGAGGATTGGATCCTACATGTGGACGGAGCGGCAAACTCCCAAGGGAGCGGTGCCGGGCTCATCCTTGCAAGCCCGGAGGGAGATGTAGTAGAGTACGCCCTCAGATTCCAGTTCCCGGCGACCAATAATCAGGCGGAGTACGAAGCCCTGCTGGCGGGGTTGAGACTAGCCAAGGAATTGGGCGCGGGGCGCTTGAGGGCCTTTACCGACTCTCAGCTCATTTCTGGGCAAATTACTGGTGAATACGAGGCTAGGGACCCGGTCATGTCCCGTTACCTGAGCAAGGTGCAGTCCCAGGCGTCTCATTTTTCTTACTTCCGTGTCAGCTATATCCCCAGGGCAGAGAATGCCAGAGCTGACTCCCTGTCCCGCTTGGCCACTTCGGTCGATGGGACGTTAGGGAGGACATACGTGGAGCATCTACCAGCCCCAAGCATTGAGACCGCGGAAGAAGTGTTGCCAGTGGAGCCGGAGCCCTCCTGGATGGATGCCTACATCCGATACTTAACCGACGGTACCCTCCCGGGGGACCCAGCGGAGGCCAAACAGCTTAAGCGAAGGGCCCCGAGATTCTTGATGATGGACGGGAAGCTTTATCGAAGATCATTCTCATATCCGGTCCTTAGGTGTGTAGGGCCATCGGAGTCGGATTATATCCTTAGGGAGATCCATGAAGGCATATGCGGGAGTCATCTGGGGGGCAGAGCCCTGGCTTACAAGGCTCTGCGCCAAGGGTACTTCTGGCTGACGATGAAGGAGGACGCGGCCGAGCTTGTCAAGAAGTGTGATATCTGCCAACGTCATGCCAATATCCAGCGACAACCGACGTCTAACCTGACCCCCGTGATGGCGCCTTGGCCCTTTGCCCAGTGGGGCATGGATATCTTGGGTCCATTTCCCCCGGCTTCCGGGCAGCGAAAGTTCCTCTTGGTGGCGGTGGACCACTTCACCAAGTGGGTCGAAGCTGAGGCTTTGGCCAAGATTACCGAGAGCAAAGTAAGATCTTTTTTCTGGAAGTCAATCATATGTCGGTTTGGCCTGCCACGCACACTGGTCACCGATAATGGCCGTCAGTTTGATAATGCACCTTTTCGGGAGTTCTGCTCCGAGCTGGGAATTTTTCAAAGATTTACTTCCGTCGGACATCCTCAAACCAACGGGGCGGCTGAAGTGACCAACCGAATTATTCTCCAAGGACTGAAGTCTCGGCTGGACGGTGCAAGGGACGTTGGGTAGAGGAGCTCCCCAACGTGCTATGGGCCTATCACACGACGCCTCGAGCCCCCACTGGGGAGACGCCATTCAGCCTAGTTTTTGGCTCAGAAGCTGTTATCCCCGTGGAGATCGGAGCACCTAGCCCTCGAGTGGAGGCTTACAGTGAAGAAGGTAATTCTGACCAACTGAGAGCCAACCTCGACCTGGTGGAGGAAATGCGGGGCAGGGCGCGGCTTCGAATGGCAACTTACCGGCAACGGGCCGCGAAGTACTACAACGCGCGTGTGCGCCCTCGAACGTTCCTACCAGGAGACCTAGTTCTCCGGCGGGCCGAGGTCTCAAAGCCAACTGAAGGAGGTAAGCTAGCCCCTAACTGGGAAGGACCCTACCGGATCACCGAGACGCTGCACCACGGAGCTTATAAAATCGAAGGACTTGATGGGACGCCACTTCCCAGGACGTGGAATGCGGATAATCTCCGCCGGTATTATCAGTAATGTATCCATTTTTTCATGTCCCGTGTTTGCTTGGGTGTTCATCCCTTATTCAATGCTAACAAGATTCAATTTAGTTATCAATCTTCTCAAAGCCCTGCACCAGCCAGGCATAAGCCCAGTGTACCACTGGCAGAGCGGTGTACCACCGGCTCTAAAGCCCGGCACTTCGTCGGCACTCAAAGCCCTGCACCAGCCAGGCATAAGCCCAGTGTACCACTGGCAGAGCGGTGTACCACCGGCTCTCACAACAAAAGCCCGGCACTTCGTCGGCACTCAAAGCCCTGCACCAGCCAGGCATAAGCCCAGTGTACCACTGGCAGAGCGGTGTACCACCGGCTCTCACAACAAAAGCCCGGCACTTCGTCGGCACTCAAAGCCCTGCACCAGCCAGGCATAAGCCCAGTGTACCACTGGCAGAGCGGTGTACCACCGGCTCTCAACAACAAAAGCCCGGCACTTCGTCGGCACTCAAAGCCCTGCACCAGCCAGGCATAAGCCCAGTGTACCACTGGCAGAGCGGTGTACCACCGGCTCTCACAACAAAAGCCCGGCACTTCGTCGGCACTCAAAGCCCTGCACCAGCCAGGCATAAGCCCAGTGTACCACTGGCAGAGCGGTGTACCACCGGCTCTCACAACAAAAGCCCGGCACTTCGTCGGCACTCAAAGCCCTGCACCAGCCAGGCATAAGCCCAGTGTACCACTGGCAGAGCGGTGTACCACCGGCTCTCGGCACTCAAAGCCCTGCACCAGCCAGGCATAAGCCCAGTGTACCACTGGCAGAGCGGTGTACCACCGGCTCTCAACAACAAAAGCCCGGCACTTCGTCGGCACTCAAAGCCCTGCACCAGCCAGGCATAAGCCCAGTGTACCACTGGCAGAGCGGTGTACCACCGGCTCTCAACAACAAAAGCCCGGCACTTCGTCGGCACTCAAAGCCCTGCACCAGCCAGGCATAAGCCCAGTGTACCACTGGCAGAGCGGTGTACCACCGGCTCTCAACCAACAAAAGCCCGGCACTCTCGGTCGGCACTCAAAGCCCTGCACCAGCCAGGCATAAGCCCAGTGTACCACTGGCAGAGCGGTGTACCACCGGCTCTCAACAACAAAAGCCCTCTTCGTCGGCACTCAAAGCCCTGCACCAGCCAGGCATAAGCCCAGTGTGGGCAGCAGTCGGCACTCTGGCCAGGCAGCCCGTGTACCACTCGGTGTACCACCGGCTCTCACAACAAAAGCCCGGCACTTCGTCGGCACTCAAAGCCCTGCACCAGCCAGGCATAAGCCCAGTGTACCACTGGCAGAGCGGTGTACCACCGGCTCTCAACAACAAAAGCCCGGCACTTCGTCGGCACTCAAAGCCCTGCACCAGCCAGGCATAAGCCCAGTGTACCACTGGCAGAGCGGTGTACCACCGGCTCTCACAACAAAAGCCCGGCACTTCGTCGGCACTCAAAGCCCTGCACCAGCCAGGCATAAGCCCAGTGTACCACTGGCAGAGCGGTGTACCACCGGCTCTCACAACAAAAGCCCGGCACTTCGTCGGCACTCAAAGCCCTGCACCAGCCAGGCATAAGCCCAGTGTACCACTGGCAGAGCGGTGTACCACCGGCTCTCACAACAAAAGCCCGGCACTTCGTCGGCACTCAAAGCCCTGCACCAGCCAGGCATAAGCCCAGTGTACCACTGGCAGAGCGGTGTACCACCGGCTCTCAACAACAAAAGCCCGGCACTTCGTCGGCACTCAAAGCCCTGCACCAGCCAGGCATAAGCCCAGTGTACCACTGGCAGAGCGGTGTACCACCGGCTCTCAACAACAAAAGCCCGGCAGCACTCAAAGCCCTGCACCAGCCATAAGCCCAGTGTACCAGTGGCTCTCGTCGGCACTGCCCTCAACCAGTGCTCTCAACAACAAAAGCAGGCACTTCAGTGTACCACTCGGCACTCAAAGCCCTGCACCAGCCAGGCATAAGCCCAGTGTACCACTGGCAGAGCGGTGTACCAGCCCGGCGTCGGCACTCAAAGCCCTGCACCAGCCAGGCATAAGCCCAGTGTACCACCCGGCACTCGTCGGCACTCAAAGCCCTGCACCAGCCAGGCATAAGCCCAGTGTACCACTGGCAGAGCCCGGCGGCACTCAAAGCCCTGCACCAGCCAGGCATAAGCCCAGTGTACCACTGGCAGAGCGGTGTACCACCGGCTCTCAAAAAAGCCCGGCACTTCGTCGGCACTCAAAGCCCTGCACCAGCCAGGCATAAGCCCAGTGTACCACTGGCAGAGCGGTGTACCACCGGCTCTCACAACAAAAGCCCGGCACTTCGTCGGCACTCAAAGCCCTGCACCAGCCAGGCATAAGCCCAGTGTACCACTGGCAGAGCTGGCAGAGCGGCACTCAAAGCCCTGCACCAGCCAGGCCCAGTGTACCACTGGCAGAGCGGTGTACCACCGGCTCTCAACAACAAAAGCCCGGCACTTCGTCGGCACTCAAAGCCCTGCACCAGCCAGGCATAAGCCCAGTGTACCACTGGCAGAGCGGTGTACCACCGGCTCTCAACAACAAAAGCCCGGCAGGCCCTCACAAAAGTGCATCCGGTCGGCACTTAAAGCCCGCGCGATCAAGCATAAAACCCGGCTAACCGCCGGCGGATTGACGTATCAAGGGTTCTTCGCAGTCAGGACCCGCACTCTACCGGTCAGGTCAAAGCCAAGTCCCGCGGGCATCAAGCCGCGCGCCAGACCAACGCCAGGTTCGATGCTTGATCAAGCGTCACGCCTGTGGCCCAAGGGCGCCTACCGGCCTAGTCTCCGGTCAGCGGTGCCCCCGCTCCCAAGATTCAACCCACCTAACTTTAACTAGCGGGTTCATGTAATTAAGGCGGAACGGCGTGGGTAGGAAGGTGTTCCCTAGAATCGACGGGACGAACGGACTCGTGTGGCCACATGTCAACAGCAAAGTCAATAACAGTGCAAAAATCGTCGAGAAAGGTTTTCATTAATAGAAGGGGATTACAAAACCCCGACATAGTCGGGCTTACAAAAAAAAAGAAAGGCAGCAAAGTAACGGGTGCGAGTTCAGGGCTCCGCCGGTGCGGGTTCGTCATCGGAAGGGGACGGGTCCGACGATGGCTCTGGCTCAACCTCCAGGGCGCGAGGGAAATCTAGGTCCTTGGCCACTTTTCTTTGGCATACTGGAATCCGTCGAGGAACGCGGCGGCTGAAGCTTCGGCTAGGTCGTCTGTGTAACGCTCAGACGACCTGTACTCTTCGACAAGCCAGCAGCTCGAGTTTTTTCTGCGGCTAAGGCTTCCGCCGCGTCCCTCTCGGTTTCTCTGGCGCGACCTAACTCCTCCTTATGCCGGCCAGCCTCTTCTTTTGCCCTTCGGCCTCTGCTCTCGCCGCTCTAGCCTCCTCCGACGCCGCTCCCGCCCGTTCCTCTGCCTCCCGAAGAGCCTCGGTTAGCTCCGAGATATGAATGTCCCTCGCCATAACCGCGCTCTCGGACTCCATCATCTGGGAGATCGCCGCGCGCGCGCGGTTGGCCTCGATCTCCGCTTTGCCCTCGGCGGCTCTTACCTCGCTGGCGCAGGACTCTTTGATCTCCCCCAGTGCCTTCTCTGCTGCCTCTGCGCGATCCTGCATCTCCCGGAGAAGGTTCTTCTCCCCGCGGATCACCTCCCTAGCGGCCTTTAGGGAATGCACAATCTGCGCGCACAAGCCTCAAGTCAGCAAATATGTATACATGAACAATAAGGGATAAAGGGCAAAAGGTCGCCTACCCTGAACGCAGCGGCATAAGATTCCCTGAAAAATTCGCCTGTCTTCTGACGACCGAGGCCTTCGGTGATCCTAGGATCCAGAACCGAGCCCAGGACCCGCTCGGCCCAATAGCCATCACCCAGGAAGTCCAGGGGCGACCTGGATGCGTCCCCACTTCCCTCTGCCGCCTCTGACCTCCCCGGCCCTGTGGGCGGGTCGCCCCTAACCGGCCCCTCGGGGGCTGGACTGGTGGGACCGGATGGCCCCTCACCCCAGTCCCGGCTGGCACCAAATGAAGTCGCTCCCTCGGGAGCCGGGAGCCCTCCGGTCGGCACGGGCTCCCCCGCCACCGACTCTGCAGCGGTACCTCCCGCTGCGGCTCCAGCCTCCGGTGGAGTGTCGGCCGTGAGGTCGACCTCCGCGGGACAGGGATGTGTTGCGGAATCCCGGGAGGGGAGGTCCTCGCTGGGGAGGAGGCCCTCGCGGAGGAGGAGGAGGCCCGGATCACCAAGCGCTTCGGGGCCGGGGCTTGCTGCCCCCCGGATGATCCTTCCCGACCCCTTTCTTGATGACCTTTAACAATTTCGCCCTCGGAACCTTCATTGCTGCACAATGCAAGTCAAGTTTTCAGCAAAAAAAAAAAAAAAAAAAAAAAAAAGAGAGAGAAGAGCGGGATTTTTAGCTAAGTGCGAAGAGGACTTACCCCGATGGGAGACTAGGCCCGCCAACTCGAAGTTCTCCTCCCCTAGCAGTAGGGTGTACCGGGGAATCTCGGCAGTCAGCAAGGCCCCCATCGCTTCCCGGTCCCCAGGCTGGACGGTCGCGACATTCCCTCGGAGGTCGGGGTTCCCCCACCGGGGCCGGACTTGATCGATATTAGCAAAAAAGAAACGGGGTTTCCACCCCTTAATCGATGAAGGCAAAAGGAGTTTGATGACCCTATTGGGTCGGGGCTGAAACACCCACCACCCCTTCTGGGCCCGAAGAGAATAAAAGTTACGGAACAAACTGACCCTAGGGGTAATACCTAGGCGATGACAAAGGATAACGAAGGCGCTAATTACCCGACAGGAGTTCGGGACTAGCTGGGAGGGGGTTAAGGAATAGAAGTCAAGGAGCGTGATAAAAAAGGGTGGAAAGGAGGACGGAGGCCTACCTGTAGGCAGACCTCGTAAAAGCTACGCGACCGGGTCGGGAGGAGATAACCCGGTCGTCAGGGGTCGGAAGAAATAATTTGATCTCCTGAGGGATCCGATAACGGGCCCGGATCCTTTCCAGATCCGACCGTGTCATCGAGGAGGCTACCCCCCCTGGGGATTCCTCCACCCTCGAGGAGGTCCCGACCCCGGCCGACGACCCCTCAACGAGGCTCCACCGGCAGCTCCACCGGCGGCTCCGCCGGCGGCCTGCCGCCGGGCCAAAGGAATGTGGTCCTCTGAATCAGAGGACCACTCGATTGGAGGAGAAGGAGAAGGGGTTTGGGGCCCACAGAGGGAGGACGGTCCTCAGAACCGTCCTCCGATGTCCAAGAGGGTAGACTCATGAAAAAAGAAGAATCAAGATGAAAGAAGCTGACCTGGAGAAACAAGGAAAGTCGGACGCGAGCTTGCAGGTTGCAGGAGCACTAGAACAGGCAGAGAGGAAGACGATGATGGGGTGGTATGGTGCCAGTTCCTTCCCCCTCGCCTGGCTTTGTGGGGTTTTCAAAACATCCCGCCATGTCCCGTCGGCCACGCGGCCCTTCACCATACGCTGGCTCGCCTCGAGGAATGCCCCAGCGCGCGGCGCGATACGCCCCCGACCGATGGTGGGGCCCCCGTTGATATCGCCGTAATGGGAAGAAATCATTACGCACCTTTCCGCGCGGACTTCGAAGAGCTGATCCTCACTTTCGAGGGCGATCGTGGCTGGCGTGTACGGAAGGCCGTCTCTTTGCATCCCCCGTACCGTCCGCATAAGGAACAAGGCTAGGGATCAGCCACGTGGAGAACGCCCCTTGGGCCTCAGCGGTGGGACCCGCTTCGCCCCAGGGGCGAGGGGGCATCTGATATGACTGATCCCAACGTCATCAGGCAGGTAACGGCAGTCAGTCATTTCCCCACCTCCGGCACCCCCTCGGGGTCGGGGTGGGGTCATCATTTCTTAACCCCGGGGCCCCTACCGGCCTCGGGGTGAACGGTCATTTCCCCACCTCCGGCACCCCCTCGGGGTCGGGGTGGGGTCATCATTTCTTAACCCCGGGGCCCCTACCGGCCTCGGGGTGAACGGTCATTTCCCCACCTCCGGCACCCCCTCGGGGTCGGGGTGGGGTCATCATTTCTTAACCCCGGGGCCCCTACCGGCCTCGGGGTGAACGGTCATTTCCCCACCTCCGGCACCCCCTCGGGGTCGGGGTGGGGTCATCATTTCTTAACCCCGGGGCCCCTACCGGCCTCGGGGTGGTCATTTCCCCACCCGGCACCCCCTCGGGGTCGGGGTGGGGTCATCATTTCTTAACCCCGGGGCCCCTACCGGCCTCGGGGTGAACGGTCATTTCCCCACCTCCGGCACCCCCTCGGGGTCGGGGTGGGGTCATCATTCCTTAACCCCGGGGCCCCTACCGGCCTCGGGGGGCGGTCATTTCCCCACCCCGGCACCCCCTCGGGGTCGGGTGGGGTCATCCTTAACCCCGGGGCCCCTACCGGCCTCGGGGTGACGGTCATTTCCCCACCTCCGGCACCCCCTCGGGGTCGGGGTGGGGTCATCATTTCTTAACCCCGGGGCCCCTACCGGCCTCGGGGTGAACGGTCATTTCCCCACCTCCGGCACCCCCTCGGGGTCGGGGTGGGGTCATCATTTCTTAACCCCGGGGCCCCTACCGGCCTCGGGGTGAACGGTCATTTCCCCACCTCCGGCACCCCCTCGGGGTCGGGGTGGGGTCATCATTTCTTAACCCCGGGGCCCCTACCGGCCTCGGGGTGAACGGTCATTTCCCCACCTCCGGCACCCCCTCGGGGTCGGGGTGGGGTCATCATTTCTTAACCCCGGGGCCCCTACTGGCCTCAGGGTGCATGGTCAACATGCTATTCAACCGCCGAAGAAAACAGCAACTATCAGCATGCACGGTGCTCACGCATGATCTTCGGCACATGGCTGTGCCTTGCCGTAGTGCCATTTAGTACTCCTGTAAAGT
>UESW01004824.1:733868-798428 GCA_900491605.1 Calamus simplicifolius | reverse complement strand
AATTAATTCAAGAAGTATTCCAAAAACTCATTGATTAATCTATGAATTATAAAATTTCTTTTTGAAAGCTTAAACATTGAGCTTAAAGTTACTTTCAAAATGTTTAATGTCAAACTTTAACATTCTCATTGATTGTTCAAAATAATTCATTGCACATGTAAATAATCATATCACATCTTTTACAGTACTCATGGCTTTTGGTAATCATCAAAATCAAAAGGATTGGGGCATATAATTTTTCAATAATCTTCCAATACTCTATCCTTGGAGCTCTGCATTGATTGGATCCATCTATACCAGGATTAGTGACATGGAATCAACCTTGTCCCTCCATGTTGCCACCAACAATTTTGGTAACTTTGGGCACTCCACGTGGAAGAAATTCAATGGTCCCCTGCTATACTTTAATGAAAATAAAGATCAGCATCTCAACCATTCTGAAGGATCTTGCGTCCCATATGGACCTTGTTGACAAAAGAAAAGAAAGAAGGATGTCATCCCAAAGCTTCCTTCTTTGCTTATTGTCCCTCGCCTCCATAATTAGAATCATATCTTGTTGTTGCCATTTTCGTCGAATGAGATGAAGGAAAGAAGGATCTTTGCTCTACAATGACAAATATTCTACCATATTTTATAAACCCTATCATTTAGTACTCTAATTATTGAACTTATCTTGTAATGACATGAGAGGTCTATAAAACCCTTCTCTTAAAACAATGAAAAAAGAGATATGAATAAATAAAAAAAAGTTTTGAGAACTTTCATCCAAGTTCTATTTCCGTTGCCTTGACCAATTGATGGAGTTAGGCATGAGGCCGAAGTGTTCTGCTACCAAATACTAGTCTAGTCCATCCCCTCTACCAAACTCCACCAAATAAACCCTAATCCTTATATCACCATCTCATAACTGACCATCAAACCCCTTCCCCTAAATTCTAGGCATCCATACTTGAAACCCTAGCCGCCGCCCTCTCCCTTGATCCATCTCCAAAGCCGTCGCCCACTTTCTTGATTCATCTCAAAGACGCCGCCTCTCTTGATTCATCTCCAAAGCCACCGCCCCTCTCTTGATTCATCTTCAAAGCCGAGGTGCCTTCTTGCCCCTGAATCGAGATCAAGGAACCTCACATAGAAGATAGTTTTCTCATCCAAAAATTCTTTTCCACTAGCGAGAGATCTTCTGCTAACACTAGGAGCGCATCATCGTTGGGTAAATCAACATTTCCCTTACTCTATGATTATGATTCTATGAAAGTTCATGAGCATGTCTTCTCTAGAGTTTCTCAATTCCAGACTATCCTAGTACGATTCTTTATTTTCTAAAAGTTTTATTCCTAAACAGCTACTTTCTACATCATATAATTTGCTCTCTTACTCTTCTCTATTTTGGATGAATTAACCATCTTCTAAAATACTTAAAAATAATAATTTTATCAATTCATTGACTGCATAATCACCCTGCCCTGTGCTGCATCATTCTTTTAGTTATTACAATCCTATTAAATAAATTGGTTAACCATATAACTCCAATTCTTCTAAGCCTTTTCGAACCTTAATTTGTATATTGTTACAAATGCATACGCATTAAAATTACATGTTTGTTGCTCCAGAAACTATATATCAATAGGTGCAAAAAGGAACAACTAAAATAATATAAAGTTATATTTGCTTTCATCTAAATATTAAAATATATTAGCTCTTTATCTCTAGATTTTTCTATAATGTATATGTCAACAATTTTAGCATATTGGTATAATGGAGATAATCCGTTGTTGTGTCCACATAATATATATGCTAGAGAATACAAATATATGTAATTTTTTATTCATAGACAACTTTAGGGGTGTAAATTTAGATCAAATATGATATTTAATTTAACATTCTATTACCGATTTTGGAATTAAAAGTATAGATACTTTTTTATATATTGTGCACATAAAAACAAGCATATATTTACATACATATTGAGAGAGAAAGAGAAATTAAGATACACTTCTTAGTCCAAAGTCATAATTGAACGATTGGACTCAAATATCAATAATGATAGCTATTGGATTGATTCATTACTTTTAAGTTACTTATACGCAAAAAATCATATTATTTGAGGATCCTCGAGCTTATGTATCAAGTGGTCAAGAAATAAATATTATTTTATATTATTTAAAATCCTAATTTGACCACTCGATAAAATTCCGAAACCACACTCCATCCATTCATTTGAACATAAAACATGAAAATAGAAGTTGATGCCTAAGTTCATACCACTATTAACGTAAGTCGGGGGTACATAAAGAGGAAGACAAATGAGGGTCTGTCGATGAATGAATGCCAGTGGCCCACTTCATCATACCACTGCTAATCGGAGATAGATGGTGGAAATGAAGAGGAAAAAGGGTGCAAATAAGTACTTTGACATGGTACCTGCGACGAAGGGTCATTCATAGGCATTTATGACTTATTTAATAATAGATGCAGCTAATATCTTTACATGGTGCACATGAATTTAATGCTGATGGATATTATTTGTCACCAAGTGCTGCACATTTTCAAACTAACGCGGCGTATCAATAAAATCAAGGATAAAAGCTTTCAAAAAATTTTAAATTGACTAATTTTCTGCATAAAATATAATTTTAATTAACTATCTCAAAGTATAATATTAATTGAAAAATATAAATATAAAAAATAATTGAAGTATTTTGGTAAAACTCTACTTACTAAAATATACTTAAAGTGGAGATCAACTTCTTCAGATTCGATGAGATGATCTTCAATTTGATTACTTCAGTAAAATACGATGATTCGCTTATGCACATTAACACGCTTGCGATATGAGATTCATGAAGTCTTCAGCATGGATCCATGCATATGAATCATCATGCTTATTCTGTATGTTCAAAGGCTTCTAACACTGTTCTTATTAACAATAACAGGGCTTTTACCATGCTCTTTATAGAAGAGAGATATGATGCATAAAATTTGATCACCAGCACAAGAATCATGTTCATGCAACTTTTTAGTTGACATGAAGAAGTTTGTGTCTACACATCTTTTTTATTTTTTTAATGGAATTTTACAATGATCATGAAGATTAACTTAAAAGCAAAACCTAATAGAAAAAGGAATTTCGATGTTGCACAGTGAAATCTGATTAGCATTTAATTTTTGAGTAAAACTATGAATAATTAGCTTCTCAATTAGAGCATTGCCTATTATCTATCTTTTCTATAACAAATAAAAATCCCTTTATTTTCTATCACGAGCATAGAATTTAAGCAAATAGAGTGTAATATTTTGATATCACATTAAACTCCCAACCATATTGGCATAGAGCCTACACATAGATACAGACTAAGAAAATACAGAATTATTCAAACTGAACATGGAAATTGAAGGATCTCAAAATTCTATCTCTTAGAGATTGCTAAAATATTTTCTTCTTTTATGTTGAGAGCTAGTTGCACATCTGGGAACTTGGCGAGAGAGTCCGACTAGAGAACTATGTGCTCTCTGGTTCTCTGCAAGAGCATAAAGTAACCTTGGAACAGGAGGCATGTTAACTTCGATGACACCCTCTAAAATTTGAACAACATGTCCCATGGATGGCCGGTGGGACTCATGATCCTGAATGCACCAACAAGCAACCTTACAGGCTCGATCAAGCTCTTCGAGGTCAGCATCACCATTCAGCTTCTGATCCAACAAGCTAAGAACATCACCTTGGATAACTTCAGTAGTAGCCAACATGGGGAAATAGGCATTCTTTCCCTCTTCTGATTGCTCTGCATTTCTCCTGCCCGATATGATCTCTAAAAGCATCATCCCATAGCTATAAACATCAACTTTGGAAGTGATAGGCATGCCAGAGATCCATTCTGGTGCAAGATAGCCTATGGTTCCCCTGAATGTCGTCAAAACTCTACTGAAGTCGCGGCCCAAGAGCTTTGCAAGGCCAAAATCGGACACCTTTGGAACATATGAGGCATCTAAGAGTATATTTTCTGGTTTAATGTCGCAGTGTATGATGCAGTCCCTGCATTTCTCATGGAGATAAGCTAATCCTCTAGCAGCTCCAAGGGCAATCTGGTACCTCGTTTTCCAATCCAAAACCATGGAATCATTGCTCCGAAAAAGCTTAGCATCAAGAGAACCATTTGGCATGTATTCATAGACCAGCAGCTTCTTAGTCCCTGCAGAACAGAATCCACGAAGGCGAACCAGGTTAACATGCTGAAGTTGTCCAATAGTGCTTACCTCGGTTCTGAATTGCTTCTCCCCCTGGCGAAGACCTTCGAGCTTCTTCACAGCAATGGCAGTCGAGTTAGGTAGTTGTCCCTTGAAGACAGAACCAAACCCTCCTCCCCCTATTTTCTCAGAGAAGTTTTTGGTCATTTTCTGCAAGTCACCATATCTAAACATCACCAAATTATTCTCCATAGCTTTTGTAATACCAATCATTCGTCTCTGTTGGTATCTGCAAACCAGCATGAGAGCAATTGCAGATAAAACTATGCCCACCACCGTTCCCACCACAACGGTAAGTGAACGATTCTTGGTTTTGGACTCTGGCAGCTCTGAAGCAGCTAGGCGGATGTATAGGGTCTCTCCAGTCGATCCATCTGATTTTTTCACTAAATTAAGTAATTCTCCATACCATACTGTACATCTGTTACCATAAGAGTAAGCAGTACAGGAGCAATTGTTCAAGCAAGATAATTCACAATCTTTAATTGTAGCAACTTCCAAAAGATTGGGACCATAGGGTAATACTATATCAGACAGCGTTAAGAACTTGTCTCTGTCACCATGATTGGAGCTATTAGTACCACACTGCAGAAGAGGAGTGTTTCTCACACAACCTTGGCTGTGATCACCCAAATCCCAGTTGCTTGGAGAGGCCTCACTGAAGCCCTTCACACAGCTGCAGAATGGAAAGCTCAACTCACTGCAGTTGCCGAAAGGACCGCAGAGAGCATAGACATCACACTGCCGTTTTGGTGAAGAATACGTCATGGTCCACTTCTGTACATCTTTCACCCACATGAAATGCATCATTTGCCCCGAGATACTCAAGACTTGCCTCACAATCATCTCTTCATCCTTAAGATGATAGGTGTAGTAGTTCACCGTTGCATTGGAGACAAACTCATAGGTTGCGATCCAGTCTGCTGCCATCTCCGGAATAGTGGTAAACGCGTGGCCATTCCATTCTCCAGTTGAATAGTACCGTCTGGTTCCGTTCCACACTAAATACAGGCTTGTACTATTGGAGTCTGCCTCGCGGGAGAAGATCCCAGGAGAAGGGTCATCAGAGTTCTTCCAGGAGGTGAGGCGCTGCCTCTCTCCAGTCACCTTGTTCGTTGCGAGCTTGGCTCCGGGAAGCAATGTGTCGGTTGGGTGGTCAAAGCTCTGCCAGAAGATTTTGCAGAGGGTCGTTCATGGCTGCTGGAACTGCTTAGCAGAAGAAGAGGAAGGCCACGTATGCAGTAATAGGGAGGAAAGACTTGGCAGAGACGGGTAGAAGAAAGAGATAAGGTGGAGAATTTGCCTTCTGTCATAGAAGCTTGCACCATTCAACTTCTGTCATAGAAGCTGACCACGTGGCAATTTGCCTCTCATTCACTAATTGGCGCTTTCATTTATTGCAGAATTAAAAATTGGGAACTGAGCAGCATTTTAAAGATTTTCCCTGGAAGTATATCTTAGTGATTAGAACTACCATGCCTTTTTGGAGGGTAAGAGGTCATTATCATTGAGATAAGGTGAAAAACTAATGATCAAAGGAACAAAGAAGCTGACTTGCCCCCAGCTGAACTGCAGTTTTGAAATTGTAATTAACATTTATTTTCAAAAAAGTATTGACTATTATCAAAAACAAAAGGTATCTGCATGTTTCGATTATCATAACATGTTGTACTGAATTTTAGCTTGTCAATAGTCATCTGGTGATTAAGTCTTTGATATAAACAACTAATGTGTTGGTTGGGAAATTCACATTAGTTGATTCAATTTTCTATCTTAAAAAGTTTATAATAGTGTGAGATTCAGGTCCCTATTCATCATAAGCAACTGAGCCCCATAAAGCTAACATAAGAAAATTTATTTTGTATAATTTAAAATGTCCTAATTTGACCACTTGATCAAATTCCGAAACCACACTCCATCCATTCATTTGAACATAAAACATGGATTTGCCTCAATCAAGTTTATTATTCGATCCACTTACAACTAAAGTTAAAATATACATACCAAAAATCTTTTTTCACAATTGTTTATGATAAAATTGTCAGCATTGCGGCCCACCATATTGACTTCAAGCAAACGATCATTTAATTCTATTTTTGATTATCACCTTTCCTTTCTCTCTTTTCTGATTTAATCTGGAGTTCTACGGTCCGACATAGGGTAGGAAGACAGCGTCCAAGCGATGGCATCTTTCCTTGAGATTTTTTTCTCAGAAAAATCTTTTCAGCGCATTGATGCGATTAAAGTTTTCTCCTCCCCCCTGCTAACTCATTGTCATGGTGATCTTTCATTCAGCTGGGCCTGGCCTCATGGCTTACAGTTGTTGGGACAAACCATATCCTAAAGCAGTTTTGCTTTGTTAATGAATGAATGCCTAATCGGAGATATATGGTGGAAATGAAGAGGAAAAGGGTGCAAATAAGTACTTTGACATGGTACCTGCGAGGAAGGGTCATTCATAGGCATTTATCAATCATAAATCAAAGAATTCAACATAATACAAATGCCAGCTTAGTTATCAAACCGATAAGATTCTTGGAGGATAGAATCTTATTTCTCCACCGCATGAGTTTAATGCTGATGGATATTATTTGTCACCAAGTGATGCACATTTTCAAACTAACGCGCATCCATAAAATCAAGGATAGAAGCTTTCAAAAATTTCAAATTGACTAATTTCTGCATAAAAATATAATTTTAATTAACTATCTCAAGGTATAATATTAATTGACAATTATAAAAATCAAAATAAAATAAATTGAAATATTTTGGTAAAACTCTACTTACTAAAAGATATTTAAATTGAAGATTACTTTAGATTTGATGAGATGCATGAATCTTCTTAAGCTTGCACCATTCCACTTCTGTCATAGAAACTTGACCACATGGTATGACTAAATTTGCCTCTCAATATCACCGTTAGGACTAATTGGCGCTTTGATTTGTTGCAGAAATAAAAATTGAGGAGATGACCAAACAGTTGGCCATGTCTACAGATGATACGCGCAACACAAAGGAGAATGAGACTAGGGGGAAATTAGCAGCATTTGAAAGATTTTCCTTGGAAGTATATCTTAGTGATTAGAACTACCATGCCTTAATGGAGGGTAAGGGATCAATATCATTGAGATAAGGTGAGAAACTAATGGTCAAAGGAACATAGAAGCTGACTTGCCCCAGCTGAACTGCAGTTTGTTGAGACAAACCAGTTAATACCTAAACCAATTACTGCAAAAAAAATTTTGGATCTGAACTAAAATCAGTGTCAAAAAAAGAGAAAGGGCAGCCACCTAGTCTCAAGAAAGAAAGAGAATGACTTTCCAAGAGAGAAGACACTTGCGAGAGAAAAACTTAAAGTACAAGTTAGAGAGAGGGATGCCTAAAATAGAGAAAGAGGGGTCTCTAGGGATCATGCCTCTCCCTTTTTAGAGAGAGAAGGATGTGTTGGGGTTTAGAGACAGTAGTGGAATTCTTCGTTGAACAAGAACTGAGGATTTCTATACTATTACCAACGATCAGATTTGTTACTGTCTTTGAATCCTTTGAACTGGAGTTCAAATCACCACAACCCTTCTTACTTCCTAGATTTATTTAAATAAATCCTTTTTTTGGCCTGTTGGAATCCTCCCCCTCTCCCCTTGTGTTGACTGACTTTCTTCTGTTGACTTCCAAGCACACATCCTCAAGTACTTGGGATTCCAACACATGAAGCCACGCCTTTCCTGGATCCGGTTGAGGCACCACAATGGACAAAGGGAGAGAGAGGAGGAGATTGAGAGAAGAAGATGAGAAGAATTTTGGGAGAAAAGAGTCTATTCTCTATTTCTCAAACCCTAGAAACTAGAGTTTAAATACATCCACGAAGTGGGCCAGGCCTAGACTCAACAAAAACTCCCATGGACTAACCCAATAAGATTAAACTAATCCCAAGCCCGTGTACACCCGTGACTTGATTTAATCTCATCCCTTGGTCTGTTCTCTATTCCTCAAACCCTAGAAACTAGAGTTCAAATACATCCACGAAGTGGGCCGGCCCAGACTCAACAAAAACTCCCATAGACTAACCCAATACGATTAAACTAATCCCTCGTGTACACCCGTGACTTGATTTAATCTCAACCCTTGGACTCAAACACAATCCAATACAAGTTAGCCCCCCTCGACCTTGATAGCACCATACCAGGCTCAACAATCTCCACCTTGGTGCTTTCAAGGCCTCAGCACGCCCGCCGTATCCATCAACTGCAATCCCTACCAAAGCTGTCCCATGAAAGAACTTGGTCAGTGCATTGCTGGATTCTTCTTGGCATGTACCTTCACCAGCTTCACTCTACCTTCTTCCATCAGTTCTTATAGTCGAAGCCTTCCTTTCGAAAGTATCCTCTGGCCACAAGTCCTGTCTTGTACCTGATACCACTTTGCTCTGAAGGCTCTTTCTTGTGCTGATAAACCCATTCGCAATCAATGGGTTTCTTTCTTTGTGGCAATTGAACTACCTGCCACATGCTAATCCTGTGGAGAGAATGCATCTCCTCTGCCATAGCCTGCATCTCTTGCCATAGCCTGCATCTCTTGCCATAGCCTGAACCCACCTATCTCTATTCTGCCTGCTCTGGCTCTCCACAGTCTCCTCATAGGTGTAAGGGTCTCCATTCGATGTCACTAGGGCATATGACACTGAATCCTCAAAGTTGTATCGAACTGGTGGTCGCATGTTCCTCCTGGGCCTGTGCAGTGCAATCCCAGTATCAGTCCCCTGCCCAGTTGCATCCTTCTGAGTCCTCTGCTCAGTTGCATCCTGCTGAACTTCCTAGCTTCTGACCCCTCTGTCAGTCCTCTCCACCTTAATCTTAAATCCTCCTGGTCCATTAGCAAATGGCACGACTGTATAGGAGGTCATCTGACTAGTGTTACCGTATTTCACCTCCTGTAGTCCATGCTGTGCATCTATGCCATCTATGCTGATAAAACCTTCTTCTCCAAGGGGTCCCATAGTCGATACCCCTTGATTCCATGCGGGTAGCTCAGGAACACCATCTTCTTAGACCTGGCATCCAACTTACTCCGCTCCCAGCACCAACATGCACATATGCCATACATCCAAACACCCTCAGATGGTTCAGGCTTATCTTTCCTTCAGATCATATCTCCTCTGGAATGCCTCCATCCAACCTAGTGTGCGGTGACCGATTGACCAAGTAGCTAGCTGCACCTACTGCATCAACCCAGAACATCTTTGGAAGCTCTGCCTGCAGCCTCAAGCACCTTGCTTTTCCAACAATGTTCTGTTTATCCTCTCAGCCACCCATTCCTATTGAGAAGTTCCCATCACTGAGAAGTGCCTTTTGATGCCCCACTTCTCATGAAATCTCTGGAACTCCCCGCTGGTATATTCCCTGCCACTGTTTGATCTCAGACACTTCACACTCCTACCCTTCTCCCTCTCCACCTCAGCCTTTCAGATTTTGAACTTGGTGAAGACCTCTGATTTCTCCTTCATAAAGTAGATCCACTGCTTTCCTGAGAAATCATCTATCAAGGTAAAGAAGTATCTGGCACCATTCCTTGCAGAAACCAGGGCTGGTCCCCAGACATCTATGTGTACTAACTCCAGGGGTTCTGCACTCCTAGCTATGCTGACCAAGTACTGCATACTCCTCTGCTTCCCCATCTGACATGGCTCACAGATCTCCATGACTCCACCACTCAGGTCCGGAAGTAGTCCTTTCTTGCTCAGTTCTTTCATCTCCCTATCTCCCATGTGGCCTAGGCAGTAATGCCACATCCTATACATATCCTAAGGATCCTGTTCCACAGTTGCTGCCTTAGATTTTTCTATCACCACAGAGCCCTCCAACCTGTATAAGTTGTTGTCCAGCCTTCTCCCTCTTATCACCACCATAGCTTCATTGGAGATGTTCAGAACCCCACTTCTGGCATGACTGCTGAAGCTGTATCCTGTCTGCTCCAGGTACCCCAATGACACCAGATTTTTCTTGAGTTTTGGGACATGCTTCACGCTGGTAAGAGTGTGCACCATGACATCAAACATCCTCACCCTCACTGTGCCAATCCATGCCACCTTACAAGGGTAATCATCTCCAAGAGTCACACACCCCTCATCAACCTCTGTGTAAGTACTGAACCATGATCGGTTGGGAGTGTAATGATGAGAATATGCTGAATCCAAGGTCCACATCTCTGTGCTATATCTGTGACCATCTGATACCATCAAGAGATCATCCTCCACCTCCTGGCCTGCAACTGTAATCATAGATTCAGATCCTTCCTTTTCTTCCTTTTTCAACTTAGGATAGTCCCTTTTAAAATGTCCTACCTCACCACACTTGTAGCACTTAGCCTTCCTGGACTGTAACCATCCCCTAAGCCTGCTCCTATCCCTGCATTTTCTTGACTTTTTCCCAACTGATAGACCTTCATAGGGAATAGCTTCCTTGGTCATTCTCTCCCTTTGCTTATTCGTCTGAAGCACCAAGACAATATCTTCATAAAACAATGTCTCCTTCCCATAGAGAAGCATCATGACCAATGAGTCATGTGATGTGGGCAGCAAACACAATAGCAAAAGTGCCTTATCTTCCTTCTCCATCTTGACCCCGATATTCAGCAATTCATTGCTCACTTGGTTGAACACCTAGATGTGGCCCAGCACATCTCCACCTTCTGACATTCGAAGGCTATAGAGGCTCTTCTTCAATATCAACTTGTTGCACATATTCTTCCCCATATAGAGGACTTGCAACTTTGATCAGAGTCCCTTCAGGGTCTTCTCCTTCAGCACTGAATAAAGGACTGAATCCGCCAGACATCCTCTGATCATTGAACATGCATTTTTTTTCAACGATGGACATTGTTGAAATTGTTTTAGAAAATAGCATAAAAATAAATTTTAGAAAATTAAGAAGTACATTGATGGATATTGTTGAAATTGTTTCAACCCTTTGAAGATCTTCAAACAACTTATTCTTGTTCCTGAACCAGGCTCTGATACCAATTGTTAGGGTTTAGTCCTCGATGAATAGCAATAGGATCAACCTCGCTGAAGAAGTACCCTGGGTTTTTATCCTTTATTGCCAATGATCAGATTGGTGTAGCGGTAAAGCGTTTGGTCTTGAACCCTTTGGTATTTGATTCAAAACTCCATAGGATGCCACATGCTAGAAGAAATGTACTTAGAAAGAGAAAATCATGAGGAGAGAGAAAGTTCAATATGTCCCATTTTTAGAGAGAAAAAATGGATCTAGGAAAGAGGGAAAGCTTGGGGTGCAAGCAAGAGAGAGAGAGGAAGCCACCTTCACATTTTAGAGAAAGAAAAAACATCTTAAAGAGAGAAAATGCATTGGAGAGATAAAATATGAGGAGAGAGAAATCCACTTGTGGACAAGAGAGGGGGCGGTGTTCTAGTGTTTCTCACGTCCTCTAATGAGAGAGAAGGCAGTGGCTTGGTAAGGAAAAAGAGAGAAACTCTATTTATTAGGAGAAAAGAATCTTTCTATTTCGTACATAAACCTTGACTCAGAAAACTTCCACGACTAACCCGATGAGATTAAGTTAACCCCAAGCCTATGTACACCAATGACTTGACTCAATCTTAAAGCTCTTAAACTCATACCAGTCCAATACAAGTTAATCCCCTAAAAGCCCATAGTCCAATATAAGCCTTGAGATAACCTAGAGCCCAAAACAACTCTTGAACCCTCCATGACACCTCATGAAGTGTGAACCTTGGCCTTCTCATGTTATCCTAAGCCTTGAGAGCACCACACTAGATCCAACAATCTTCATCTTGGTGCTTCAAGGCCTCAGCACTTTTGTCGTGTTCATCAACTGCATTAGCGAAATACACTTCTGAAAGCTATTCCATGGAAGAACATTAGTCAGTGCATCTGCTGGGTTAGCCTTGGTGTGAACCTTCACAAGCTCCACCTCACCTTTTTCCATCAGCTCTCTGATCCGATGATACCTGATTTTGATATGCTTTGTCCTGGCATGGTAGACGAAGTTCTATGTAAGCTTCAGTGCACTCTGGCTGTCATAGTGCACCATGACGGCCTCCTGAGTAAGACCCATTTTTAGAGTCAAGTACTTCAACCATAGGGCTTCCTTCGCCGCCTCTATGATGCCAATGTATGCAGCCTCAGTGGTAGAGAAGGCCATAATGGGATAAAAGCACGGTCTCCATGAGATTGGACCTCCAAACAGGCTGAATACAAAACCTATTGTAGATCTCTTGTGTTGACCCTACATTAATTTTGATGTTTACAAAATAATTAAGCAATGGTTAATTCTATTTATCAAGCTTGTTGTAGGGAAGTTCAGATGCTCTACAAGTAAGTATCTTCATGCACAATTTTATGTGAGTATATATTCATTTTATCTTGCCACTTGTTTGCTATCAAATTCACTATGGCCATTCTACTTTATCTTGGGAGTTAGCTATTTAGCTAGCTTGCTCTTCCTGTTAGCTAGCTGGCATGTCAAATAGCTAACTACCATTGATTCTCAGTGCATGGCCGAGCCTTATCTTTTTTTAAGCTAGCTAGCTAGCTAGCTTACTCCTTCATTAGCTAGCTAGAATTCCTTGTTAGCTAGCTTGGCCTCTTTGTGAGTTAGCTGGATTTTATTTTAATTAACTATGGATTTGAATGCCTCTGTGCTATCCGATTGCTTTGGGTATCAGTTAGCTAATTAGCTAACTTGACTTCCCTATTAGCTAGCTAGCTTGCCTTTTAGCTAACTATCAATCCCTGTTAACATGTCTTGGCCGAATTCCCCTTTCTTTTAGCTGACTGGTGAGTTAGCTGATGCTTCTCTTAGCTAGCTAGCATCCCTTGTTAGTTAACTGCTTTATTTTGGAGCTAACCGGTTTCTTTCTTAGCTAACTATTATTTTTTCACAAGGAATCCAAGCCGAGCGCCATTCAATTTCAGTTAGCTGAAGAGTTAGCTAACTTTTGATTTAGTTAACTGGAAAGCTAGCTCCTCACTGGGCGTATGGCTGCCTTTTTTAATTAGTTAGCTGATGAGCTAACTCTCCTGGATAGATGCTTTATTGCTTTTTGAGTTCAGTTAGCTAGGAAGCTAACTACCAGTTGCTTAGTTAGCTAAATAGCTAACTCATCATTCTTTGATGGTATTGTTTCTCCTGCAGACCGAGCGCCATTCCATTTCAGTTAGTTGGGGAGCTAACTATCATTTCAAAGGATCTTTCTCTGAGCCGTATGATTGCTTATCAGTTAGCTAGAGAGCTAACTATGTTGGCTTAGTTAGCTAAGTAGCTAACTGATGGGACATGACTTTTTCTCCTGAGCCACATGGATTGCTTGTTAGTTAGCTGGGAAGCTGACTAATCATTGCTTTAGTTAGCCAAGGAGCTAGCTCCTCCTCTCCTGAGCCTTTTTACTTTTGGCGTGTAATCTCTTGGAAGCTAGCTTATGAGCTAGCTGAGGACTCTCCTCCTCTCATGGTCGATTGTCTTCAACACTCTCAGCTGCCTGAATTAATTCTAGTTAGCTGCCTTTATGGCCATTTTGGGCGTGCTCTCCTCTCTCTACTTTATTTTGCTTGCTATTTTTAGCTATACTAACTTTTGATTTTTGAATTATGATAGAGTTCTTCCTACCTCAAATGGATTTATGCATTCAATGCTTAAGAGAAATAATCTCAACGGTTATCTTTTCTTCCATTTTTATTTCATTTGCTTCAATTGTGTCTAACGGATCTTTTTGCTATTGGATCGTTATATATAGCTGAGATTAGAAGCAAAACATGATAAATTTTGAAGAAGAGAAATACAAGAGAGATATCCAAGAAAGAAAGCTTTATTGTATATTTTCGAAGTGGTTGAAAGCTAGTTGCTGTGCATTGAAGATCATTCATTGCTGAAAAGTCATCCAGATCCTTTAAAGCCTTCAAGCAAATCAAGAGTCCAGCCACCTCGACATTATTCATTTATTGCTGAGGATTTGCTACAAATTTGTAAAGTATTCTCCGAATATTTTCTCATTATAGAGCTACTTGTTATTATTTACTTTGAATCCTTTGTAAAAGGGTTAGTGTTAACCCTTTGGTTCTTGTTGGCCTCCTTGTACCGCCAAACAAGAGGACTAGCCTAGTAAGACTAGGGATTGTAATCGTTGTGATACGATTAGTGAAATTTCCAAAGGTTTTGGGAAGTGGACGTAGGTGCTGAGTTTGGCACCAAACCACTATAAAATCTTCTGTGTTTGTGGTTGTTTGATTCTCTGTTACTATCTTGTGCACTACACTACACTGCTGCAAATCAAATTTAAATTAAGGGTTAAAGCACATACTTGCATAGTAATAAATTTTTAATACCCAATTCCTCCCTCTTGGGTTGCTACATCTGGGCAACAAGTGGTATCAGAGCAGTGTGCTCTTGATTTCTAGCTTTGATTAGCTTGAGCCAAAGATCAGTTGTAATCCAAATGGGATCTATGTTGATTGAAGGATAGTCAACTAATAGACCACCTTTGTTCAATGGAACAAATTACATATATTGGAAAGCACGAATGAAAATCTTCATTCAAGCACTAGATTATGATTTATGAGGAATCATAATTAATGGACCACACACACCCACTGTTAAGATTGATAATATTGATATTGCAAAACCTGAATCTGAATGGGATGCGCAAGATAAGAAACTAGCTCAATTAAATGCTAAAGCTAAATGTTCTTTATTGCTCTCTTGATGCAAATGAGTTTAATCGCATATCTACTTGCATGTTTGCTAAAGAAATCTGGGATAGACTTGAAGTACCCATGAAGGAACAAATCAAGTCAAGGAATCCAAAATAAATATGCTTGTTCATAAGTATGAATTATTTAAGATGGATTCTGCTGAGAATATCACTGATATGTTTACAAGATTTACTGATATTATTAATGGACTGAAAAGTCTTGGAAAATCTTATGCTAACAGTGATCTTGTTAGAAAAATCTTAAGATTTACCTAGGTCATGGGAAGCCAAAGTCACTACAATACAAGAAGCAAAAGATCTTAACACTTTATTACTTGAAGAGTTAGTTGGTTCTTTGATGACTCATGAGCTTCAGCAATGACAACACATTGATGAAGATGAATCAAAGAAGAAAAGAACTATGGCATTAAAAAGTGCAACTCAAGATGATGAAAGTGAGAAAACTACAAGTGACAGTGAGAAAATGATGAAATGGCACTTATCTCAAGGAAATTCAAAAGGTTCCTGAAAGAAAGAAATTTGGGAAAAAAAATATTTTGTCAAAGGATATCATAGCAAAGATAAGGAAAAGAGTGAACCTCCTACATGCTATGAGTGCAAGAAACCTGGATATCAGACCTGAATGTCCACTATTAAAGAAAGGATCTAAAAGAGTAAAGAAGAAAGCAATGATGGCTACATGGAGCGACAACGAAGCTACAAGTTCAGAAGATGAAGAGAAAACTGAAATTGCAAATGTTTGTTTCATGGCTGATAATGATGAGGTAAGTCCTAGATTTCTAGATGACTTTACTTTTGATGAATTACATAGTGCATTTTATGAACTTGTTGATGATTTTGCAAACTTAAGTTCAAAGAACAAAGATTTGAAAAATAAAATAAAAAATCTTATTCTTGAAAAGGAAAGAATTTCAAAAGATAATGAATCATTGTTAAAGGAAAACCAAGATTTGAAAAAGGAAGTAAATAAATTAAAACCAATTGTTGATAGATTACTTTAAGCTCAGAAAAATTAGAAATAATATTGAATAGTCAAAGAGCTGTTTATAATAGAGCTGGTCTTGGATATAATCCTTTTGAAAGACAAAAATTTTTAAAAATATTTATGTTCATGGTAATGACTCAACCAAAATTATATTTTAAATGTAAAAATTAGGACATAAAGCTTATACTTGTCACACACACAAGGTGAGAAAAATATGGGTTCCAAAAGGAACTATCTTGACTAACCCCAAAGGACCCAAGAAAGCTTGGGTACCTAAGAACAAAATTTGAAATTGTGTCTGCAGGTGTGTCTTGCAACCCGAGCAATTAAAAGACAATGGTACTTGGATAGCGGGTGCTCAAGACACATGACCGGTGATGAATGCAATTCATCACTTTGGAGACAAAAGATGGAGGTGTTGTTACTTTCGGTGATAATGGCCAAGGAAAAATAATTGGCATTGAAAAATAGGTATCACACCTCATGCTTATATTGATAATGTCTTACTTGTGAAAGGACTGAAACATAATTTACTTAGTATTAGTCAATTATGTAACAAAGGATTTAATGTTACATTTGAATCATCCTTATGCATTGTTAAAATTCTGCAAATAAAAATATGAAATTTATTGGTCAAAGGCATGGTAATGTATACATTGTTAATTTAAATGATTTGCATGATCAAAATATTGATTGCTAGTTGCTACAAACAATAAAACTGATAATAGTTGGTTATGGCATCGTAGGCTAGCTCATGCAAGCATGGATTTATTATCTAAATTAATTAAGAAGGATTTAGTACATGGTTTGCCAAAACTTATTTTTGAAAAAGATAAGATTTGTAATGCTTGTCAATTTGGAAAACAAACCCGAGTATCTTTTAAATCAAAGAATTTAGTTTCAACCACTAGACCTTTAGAACTCTTGCATATGGATTTATTTGGTCCTACAAGAACAACTAGTCTAGGAGGAAAAAGAGATGGTTTTATTGTTATTGATGATTTTTCTGTTTTACATGGGTTTTATTTTTAACTAGTAAAAATGAAGCATTTCCAGCATTTCAAAAATTATTTAAAAGAATTACATTCTTTGTTTTATCAATTCAAAGTGATCATGGAAAAGAATTTGAAAATAAATCTTTGAAGGTTTTTGTAATAAAAATAGAATTGAACACAATTTTTCTGCACAAGAACACCAAAAAATGGAGTAGTAGAAAGAAAGAATAAAACTTTAGAAGAAATGGCCCGTACCATGTTGTGTGAAAGCAATCTTCCAAAATATTTTTGGGCAGAAGCTTACAACACTGCATGCTATGTTTTAAATCATGCATTGATTAGACCTATTTTGAAAAAGACTCCATATGAGCTTTGGAAAGGAAGAAAACCTAATATAAGTTACTTTCATGTTTTTGGATGTCGATTTTTTTTAAATAATGGAAAATCAAACCTTGATAAATTTGATGCTAAATCTGATGAAGGAATTTTTCTCGGTTATTCTTTGCATAGTAGAGCTTTTAGAGTATTTAACAAAAAGACTCTAGTAGTTGAAGAATCAATTCATGTTATCTTTGATGAATCTAATGATCTTCCATTAAGGAAGAGAAAAGGTATAAATGATGCAGATGAAATTGAAGATCAACTCAAGGATATCACTCTGAAGGACAAAAATAACTCAGATATACAGGAAGCAAATGAAGAAGGGAACGCTGACCTACCTAAAGCCTCACAAGGTAATGATGAATTAGAAAGAGGATGGAGGTACGTTTTCAGTCACCCTAAAGATCAAATTATAGGTGATCCATCTCAAGGAGTTAGAACTAGATCATTATTTAGAGATGCTTATAATAACTTAGCATTCGTATCTAAAATTGAACCTAAATGTTATGATGATGCTAAAAATGATGTTGATTGGATTAATGCCATGCATGAGGAACTTCACCAGTTTGAAAGAAATAATGTATGGACTCTTACTGAAAGACCTCATGATCATCAAATTATTGGAACTAAATGGGTTTTTAGAAACAAATTGGATGAACATGGTAATATAATTAGAAATAAAGCAAGATTAGTAGCTAAGGGTTATAATCAAGAAGAGGAATTGATTTTGATGAGACTTATGCCCCTGTTGCTAGATTAGAAGCTATTAGATTACTTCTTGCTTATGCTTGTTTTATGAATTTTAAACTATATCAAATGGATGTTAAAAGTGCTTTCTTGAATGGATACATTGCTGAACATGTTTTTATGGAACAGCCACCCATTTGAAAATCACTTGTTTCCAAACCACGTTTTTAAATTGAACAAAGCTTTATATGGTTTAAAACAAGCACCCCGGGCTTGTATGAAAGATTAAGCAAATTCTTGATCAGTAATGACTTTATTCGAGAAAATATGGATACAACTTTATTTATTAAAAGACAAGATAAAGATATATTAATTATTCAAATCTATGTTGATGATATCATATTTGGTGCCACTAATGATTCTTTGTGCAAGGACTTTGCTAAGCTTATGCAGGGAGAGTTCGAGATGAGTATGATGGGAGAGCTGAACTACAAATCAAACAAAAAAGACAAGATCTTCATAAGCCAATCTAAATATATCAAAGAAATGATCAAGAAGTTTTGGCATGGAGACATCCAAAACGATCGGTACCCCTATGAGCTCATTGTATAGACTTGAATCTTATAATACTGAAAAGACTGTTGATTTGAAATTATTTAGAGGCATGATAGGATTATTGTTATATTTAACTGCTAGTAGACCAGATATTTTATTCAGTGTTTGCATGTGTGCTAGATATCAAGCCAATCCTAAAGAGTCACACTTGCTTGCTGTTAAAAGAATATTTAAATATTTAAATGGAACAGTAAATTTAGGTTTATGGTATGACAAACAATCTAGCATTGACTTAATAGGATACACTGATTCAGATTTTGCTGGATGTAAAATAGATAGGAAATCAACTAGTGAACTTGCCAGTTTCTAGGTGTTAACTTAATTTCATGGTTTAGCAAAAAGCAAACTTCAGTAGCACTATCTACGGCTGAAGCCGAATACGTTGCAGCTGAAAGTTGCTGTGCTCAAATCTTATGGATTAAGCAATAGCTAGAAGACTATGGCATTAAACAAAAACCATACCTATAAAATGTGATAATACAAGTGCAATCAGCTTAACTAAAAATCCTATTCAACATTTCAGAACCAAACATATAGAAATTAGACATCATTTCATTAGAGATCATGTTAACAATGGAAATGTTGTTATTGAATTTTTAAATACTGAAAACAAATTGCTGATATTTTCACTAAACCTCTAGATGAAACAAAATTTTATGAAATTAGAAGAGAATTAGGAATGTTTGATCCTACTGCTTAATGAATCAATTGATAAAATATTTTATGCTTTTTGATATCTGAAAACTAAAGTTGCATGACATCTTTCAATCAAATCTCTTTATGGAATTGAATGCCTTAAGTGTGCTAGAAGTTAACTAGACTTTAAAGTTGAATTAATGGAAAATCCACCAACCGACCAAATCCTCTTTTGAGATATAAAATGCTTTACATTCAATCCACCAACCAGCCAATTCATTCCTCATTTATTCTTTTCATGGTAGCTAACCAACAGGCAACCAAATAGTCACCTGGCCAGTAACCGCCTAGAGCTTTCCCTATATATAACTTTTTCATTCATGAAACCATCCGTCTCAAGCACTTCTTTATACCGTCTCCTCATTCAGTTCTTCATCTTCCATCTTCTCCTCTTCCAATCGATCCTTCCCCAAATGTCCTCTATTTTTTTTTCCATCTAACTTCATTCCATCATACTTCCTAGCTCTTTTCTCTATTTATCTTTCTAGAAGATCGTGGATGGCTCCCAAGAAGAAAGCAATCTCGAGGGATGATGATTCTGATCTTCAAAGGAAGTCTTCCTCATCTTCTTCTCATATCAACACTCTGATAACCGCCAAATCATTTGCTCATGGCAGGTTAGTTGATTTTAACTTCCTAGATCAAGAAGGTTTTAAAATTGAAAACTTTTTACAAATCAAGGTTGGGCTAAACTGTTATCTACCAAAAGACCTATATATCCTAAATTAATTAGAGAATTTTACAAAATATAACCTTTGGTAGTGGAAACTATTTCTTCCTGTGTCAAGAAGACTAGGATTGACCTTGACTCTAAAACGTTAGGTTCCGCCTTAAACATTCCTTCTGATGGTATCTTAGAAATCCTTCCCAGTGAATGGGGTTACAAACTTGGTATGATCCTTAATATTGATGATAATGAAGCTAGCAATATAGATACTCTTGATGCAAACATGTTGTCAGTTGAAAATAGACTATTTCATAGTATAATTACCAAGATTCTTGCCCCTAGAGCTGGTTCATTTAATGTAGTAACAGATAGAGACATATGTTTGATGTACAACATTCTAATAGAAGACCCAGTAGATCTACCCTATCTTATGATGTCTATAATGAAAGAATCCCTGAGTAGGTTGAAGGCTGCATTGCCTTACGGTATGTTTCTCACATATGTGTTTGAGTTTTTCAATATAAAGCTTAAAGGAGAAACTGCGGTAGCATTACATCATATGACATGTTTAATGCTCACTCGTTGCACCGTATGGACTATGCCAAAAGAGATGGTGTTTGGATTAAGGTTAGATCCAGAACTGGATAATCTAGTAATATGCCGCCACCTAGTATGCCTGCTCCTGCCTTTCACCTCAAAACTTCTTTAACTTTGATTTCCATCAACCAAATCCGTACATTGCAGCTATGACAGCTGATCAAAATCCATTTTTATCTGAACCTCCTGATGTCCCTGCTGCTGGACCCTCCTTTCGAAATGACAACCTGCTCCTGCTCCTCCTACCGTTCGTATCTGTGAAGAACAACTCCAACAAATTATCCATGAATTGTCCCTTGCTAATTCCAGTCGAAGCTCTAGAGACAGTGCTTCTTCAGTTAATGATCAAACTCTTGTACCTGATATTTCATCATTTTTTGAGACTCTTTCTCAGTTCAAGATTATTCTAAGCCAACTTGTCCATGATGTTAACATTCTTAATAGTCGAGTTTTCCATCATAATGAGTCTGTCTTGGACCGGATCTTGAAGGAGATTAATTTCTTAAAAACTAAAAATGAAAACTTTGAGACCAAGGCTAAATGGGTAGAATATCAGATGAGAGCCAATGCAAGCCAGACTAGGGATGCCACAAATGCAGTTGATCACTGGACCGCATCTCTCTCTAGGCTGAGCCGGCTTGTGGAAACCTACATTACTCTTTCTGCCACTTCAGCTCCTGATGCTTCATATTCACATCCACACCTCTGGTCTCCTCCAACTCAACCTTCACAAGACAAGCCAGGAACCTCCAGAAAGCAAGATGAATCCTCAGTACAAATTTCTTTTGATGATGATGAGAAGTGAATGTATTTCTTTCAGTGATGAATGTTTATGACTCTACTTTTTGTGTTGTATGACTTCAAACTATGACATGTAATATCTGTATTGACTTTACTTAAACTTGTAATGCTCTGTATGACTATTATGCATATGTCTGAATGTTTGCATTGTCTTGATGTATTATGCTTGAATTCATTGCAAAATTCTTCAATCTTCTTTTTGATCAATGACAAAAAGGGGAGAAGAATGCTGCATACATTAAGGTAATGGAGAAAAGTAATAACTCCATATATTCAGGGGAGTTTGCTTATTCAGATTGAAAGGGGAGAAAGTAATGTTTTTCTGTTTCCACTCCTGTTTATTCATATTACTTCCCATATTTTCTCTTTGCATGCTTAAGGGTTTTGTCATCATCAAAAAGGGGGAGATTGTTGACCCTACATTGATTTTGATGTTTACAAAACAATTAAGCAATGGTTAATTCTATTTATCAAACTTGTTGCAGGAAAGTGCAGATGCTCTACAAGTAAGTATATTCATGCACAATTTTATGTGAGTATATATTCATTTTCTCTTGCCACTTGTTTGCTATCAAATTATTTGATATCAAATTCATTATGGTCGTTTTACTTTATCTTGGGAGTTAGCTATTTAGATAGCTTGCTCTTCCTGTTAGCTAGCTGGCACATCAAATAGCTAACTACCATTGATTCTCAGGGCCTGGCCGATCCTTGTCTTTTTTAAGCTAGCTGGCTAGCTAGCTTGCTCCTTCATTAGCTAGCTAGAATTCCTTATTAGCTAGCTTGGCCTCTTTGTGAGTTAGCTGGATTTCATTTTAGTTAACTATGGATTTAAACGCCTCTGTGCTAGCCGATTGCTTTGGGTATCAGTTAGCTAATTAGCTAACTTGACTTCCCTGTTAGCTAGCTAGCTTGCCTTTTAGTTAACTATCAATCCCTGTTACCATGTCTTGCCGAATGCCCCTTCCTTTTACCTGACTGGTGAGCTAGCTGATGCTTCTCTTAGCTAGCTAGCATCCCCTGTTAGTTGACTGCTTTATTTTAAAGCTAACTGGTTTCTTTCTTAGCTAACTATTATTTTTTCACAGGGAATCCAAGCCGAGCGCCATTCAATTTCAGTTAGCTGGAGAGTTAGCTAACTTTTGGTTTAGTTAACTGGAAAGCTAGCTCCTCACTGGGCGTATGGCTACCTTTTTTCATTAGTTAGCTGATGAGCTAACTCTCCTGGATGGATGCTTTATTGCTTTTTGAGTTTAGTTAGCTGGGAAGCTAACTACAAGTTGCTTAGTTAGCTGAATAGCTAACTCATCATTTTCTGATGGCATTGTTTCTCTTGCAGACCGAGTGCCATTCCATTTCAGTTAGCTGGGGAGCTAACTATCGTTTCAAAGGATCTTTCCCTGAGTCGTGTGATTGCTTGTCAGTTAGCTGGAGAGCTAACTATATGTTGGCTTAGTTAGCTAAGTAGCTAACTGATGGGACTTCACTTTTTCTCTTGAGCCGCATGGATTGCTTGTTAGTTAGCTGGGAAGCTGACTAATCGTTGCTTTAGCTAGCCAAGGAGCTAGCTCCTCCTCTCTTGAGCCTTTTTACTTATGGTGTGTAATCTCTTGAAAGCTAGCTTATGAGCTAGGTGAGGACTCCTCCTCTCATGGCCGATTGTCTTCAACACTCTCAGCTGCCTGGAACTAATTCCAGTTAGCTGCTTTCTAGCCATTTTGGGCGTGCTCCTCTCTCTCTACTTTATTTTGCTTGCTATTTTCAGCTATACTAACTTTTGATTTTTGAATTATGACAGAGTTCTTCCTACCTCAAATGGATTCATGCATTCAATGCTTAAGAGAAATAATCTCAACGGTTATCTTTTCTTTCCGTTTTTTTTCCATTTGCTTCAATTGTGTCTAACAGATCTTTTTGCTGTTGGATCGTTATATATAGCTGAGATTAGAAGCAAAACATGATGGATTTTGAAGAAGAGAAATACAAGAGAGATATCCAAGAAAGAGAGCTTTTATTGTATATTTTTTGAGTGGTTGAAAGCTAGTTGTTGTGCATTGAAGATCATTCATTGCTGAAAAGTCGTCCAGATCCTTTAAAGCCTTCAAGCAAATCAAGAGTCCAACCACCTCGACATTGTTCATTTATTGCTGAGGATTTGCTACAAATTTGTAAAGTATTCTCTGAATATTTGCTCATTATAGGAGCTACTTGTTATCATTTACTTTGAATCCTTTGTAAAAGGGTTAGTGTTAACCCTTTGGTTCTTGTTGGCCTCCTTGTGTCGTTAAACAACAGGACTAGCCTGGTAAGGCTAGGGGTTGGCTTCCTTGTGCCGTTAAACAAGAGGACTAGCCAAGGAAGGTTAGGGGTTTTGGCTGTCTTGTGCCTTGTAAAACAAGAGGGCTAACCGGGGAAGGCTAGAGGTTGTAATTATTGTGATACGATTAGTGGAATTCCCAAAGGTTTTGGGGAGTGGACGTAGGTGCTGAGTTTGGCACTGAACCACTATAAAATCTCCTGTGTTTGTGCTTGTTTGATTCTCTGTTACTATCTTGTGCACTATACTACACCGCTGCAAATCAAATTTAAATTAAGGGTTAAAGCACATACTTGCATAGTAATAAATTTTTAATACCCAATTCACCCTCCTCTTGGGTTGCTACATCTGGGCAACATCTTGGTGTCCACATCTTTCCTGAAATCTGTATCCACATACCCACATATCTACCTACGAGCATTCTTGGACAAGTTAGAGAATCTCTCAGCACCTTTTCGCTATCCATAGTAGATGCCAACTCCAACTATTCCACCAAGTACCCGAAGATCCCCTTCAGCGCCATGAACCTGCTTACCCAACTCACTGCATGGGCTATATCTAGCTTGCAACATACCAAAGCATACATGAGGCTTTCCACACCAGAGGTATATGGTACTTTTTCATATTCTAAGCCTCCACCTCAGTTTGTGGCAACATTGTCTTTAACAAAGAGAAGTCCCTAGCCAAAGGTAGTGCTGCCGTTTTGGCCTCCTTCATCTCTAATTTCTCCAAGACCTTTTTGATGTAGCCATCTTGAGACAAATGCAGTACACCTTTGATTCGGTTTTTGATGATTTCCATCCCTAGGATTTTTTTGGTAGGCCCCAAATCCTTCATCTCAAACTTTCGAGACAAGGCTGCCTTCAATTCTTGCACAACTATGCTACTCTTGCATGCTATCAACATGCCATCTACATATAAAAGTAAGTACACTCTATCCATCTTTCAAAGACTTAACATAAATATAAGAAATGAATTCACACCTGAAAAATCTAATACTCCTCACATAGGTATCAAACCTCTTGTACCACTGCCTTAGTGACTACTTCAACTCGTACAAGGATTTCTTCAATAGGTAGTCCTTCCCATCTGATCCTGGTTCTCTAAACCCTGGTGGCTGCTTCATGTATATGCCCTCCTCCAAATGACCATGGAGAAATGCCATCTTTACATCCATCTGCTCCAGCTCCAAGTCCTGAGCTGCTACAATGCTGAGCAATACCCTGATAGAAGTGTAGCTAATGACTGGAGAAAATAACTTGCTATAATCAATGCCTTCCTTCTAAGAGTATCCCTTAGCCACTAGTCTTATCTTGTATCTGATATCCTCATGCTTGAAGGTCCTTTCTTGCATTGAAAAACCCATTTACAGCCAATGGATTTCTTTCCTTATGGCAACTGGACCAATTACTATGTTTCATTCTTGTAGAGTGACTACGTCTCCTCTGCCATGGCTTGGATCGCCTATCTATGTCCTGACTCTCCATGGCCTACTCATAGGTATAGGTATATTCATTCGCTATCACCAGGGCATATGACATCGAATCTTCAAAGTTATATCAATCTGTGGTTGCACGTTCCTTTTGGGCTTGTGCAGTGTGACCCCAACATCTGTCCTCCATCCGGCTGGCTCTTACTAAACTCCTTGGCTTCTGCCTCTCATGTCAGTCCTCTCCACTTGAATCTTAAATCCCCCTGGTCCATTTGCAAATGACACTACTGTGTAGGAGGTCATATGCCCAGTGCTGCCTTACTATACTTCTGGTGCTCTTGCTGTGCTTCTATGCCATCTTGCCTTTGGAGGACTGAGTTCTCATCAAAGGTCACATCCCTGCTTATGAGGATCTTCTTCTCCAAGAGGTCCCACAGTTAATACCCCTTAATATCACACGGATAGCCCAGGAATACCATCTTCATTGTTCTAGCATCCGGCTTGATCCATTCTCCGGCATCAACATGCACATATGCTGTGCACCCAAACACCTTTAGATGGTCCAGGCTAGCCTTCCTTCTAGACCATATCTCCTCTAAAATGCCTCCATCCAACCTGGTGTGCATGATCGATTCACCAAATAACTAGCTGCATCCACTACATCAACCCAGAACACCTTATGAAGCCCTGCCTGTAGCCTCATGCACCTTTCCTTTTCCAAAAGTATCCTGTTCATCAGCTCGGCCACTCCATTTTTTTGAAGTGTTTCCTTCATTGAGAATGCCTCTTGATGCCCCACTCCTCACAAAAGCTGTGAAACTCCATGCTAGCATACTCCTTGCCATTATTTGATCTCAAACACTTCACACTCCTGCCTTGTTCCTTCTCAATCTCAGCCTTCCAAACTTTGAATCTTGTGAAGACTTTTGATTTTTCTCTCATGAAGTAGACCCAAACCTTCCTTGAGAAATCATCAATCTAGGTCAAGAAGTATCTTGCCCCATTTTTGGCTGAAACTAGGGCTGGTCCCTATATATCTATGTGTACCAATTCTAGGGGTATTGCACTTCTGGCTGTGCTTACTGTGAACTAAAATATCTTCTGTCTTTTCATTTGACATGGTTCATAGATCTCCATATCTCCACTACTCAAATTTAGAATCAGCCCCCTTTTGCTTAGTTTCTTCAACCCCTTGTCTCCCATATGGCCTAGGTGGTAATGCCACATCTTGTACATATCCTAAGATCCTGTTTCATAATTGCCTCAAATCTTCTGATCACCATAGATTCCTCCATCTTATAGAAGTTGTTTTTCAGCTTTCTCCCTCTTATCACCACCATTGCTCTATTGGAGATGTTCAAAACTCCACTCCTGACATAACTGCTAAAGTTGTAACCACTTCGCTCCAGGTACTCTAGTGACACCAGATTCTTGTTGAGCTCTAGGACATGCTTCACACTGGTAAGTGTCTGCACTATCCCATCAATCATTCTTACCCTTATTATGCCAATACCAGCCACCTTGCAAGGATGATCATCTCTAAGAGTCACACTTCCTTCATCGACCTCGATGTATGTGCTGAACCAAGACCGATTTGGTGTGGTGATATGAACAGGCTGAGTCAAAGGTCTATACTTTTGTGTGCCTATGACTATCTGATACCACCAAAAGGTCATTCTTCACCTTTTGATTAGCAACTCTACTCAATGATAGATCCTCCCTTTCCTTCTTTTCGACTCTTCCATTTAGGACAATCCCTCTTATAATATCCTACTGATCGCTGTCGTTGGTGGTCAAAAATAAAACATACTCACTACTATAGCTAGTGATGAATCGGGATTGTATCCTTGGGAATCAAGGGCAATTATTTCATGAAAAAGAAAAAAAATTTATCTGTAGAGGATTATATTAAGAATAGCGGTTATTAAAAGATAACAACTAATTAATTAACAAAATTCAAACAGCAGAAGAAGCAACCCAGGAATCCGAATCCACCATAAAAATAGGTTTTATCTTCTTTTTTTAATGTTGCAATAGTAATAATTTTTACAAATTTAAAATTAGAATAATTTATCTTTTGTCAAGCACAGACCGTATTAGAAGATCATGGCATGTTCGCTTAGAGTATAAATTATCTAATAATTGCAAGGTTAAGGGTTTAATCTATCATACTACGACTATCTTTCTTAGGCACGTACCGTATCTTAAGATCACGGTACGTCGATAGAGGGTACAGGCCGTGTATGCTAGATCAAAACCACGATCAGAAAAATAACTCAAAAGATATAATTAAGAAGAGTATAATTTTTATTGCATAGAAATTAAGAATAAAAAGAAAGATAAAACCTGATTACAAGCTTCATCATCATCCCAAGTTGAAGGAATCTAGTCACGCATTGCAGCCACTAGCATTTCCTTCATAATTTCCCTCTCCTAGGCCTAAATATAATAATCAAAATAAAAGAAGAATAAAAAGAGCTTTATAAAAACTCTTCCCCTTAACTACTACCTGATCTTCTCCTTTTATAGAGCTTATCTAAGGCTTCCTCCTAGTTAAAGTTGGAGTCAATCTTGCACTCAAGATCGTTCAGATATATGAGAAAATTTTTCAGCCATCCGTTCAATATCACCTATCTTAGTTTGCACTGAAAATTATGTGAAATTATCTCTTTCTTCCTTTTTGGGCAAATCAAGTCCTAATTTGAGTGCCATCTACATCGTTGGACTCCAAAAATCGAGCTCATTCCATCTATAGGCTCCTTTTTTGCAAACATCCATAAAAAGTATCAAATTTTAATCAATTTAAAATAACTAATATTTATTTTAATGGTTAAATTGCACTATAAGAAAACAATATAATAGTGACAAAAATTTCGTCACTATTCTGTCGCAATTGGGTTTAGTGATGGATTAGTGACGAAAATTTTATCGTCATCATTTTTGCCATCACTAAATTTAGTGACGGAAAGAGCGTCCGTCACAAAATAATAGTAACGAATTTATAACGGAATATTTCGTCAGAAATTTATGACGGAACGTATTTTTCATCACTAAATTTTGACAGATTAGTGCGAACCATCCGTCACTTGTCCATCACAAATATTCTGCAGTTTAGTGATAGATTGTTGACGAAAAATTTGTGATGGATATATATTTTTCGTCACTAAATTTTGATAGATTAGTATGAACCATCCGTCACTAGTCCGTCACAAATATTTCATCAATTTAGTGATAAATTGTTGACAAAATGCATGTCACTAATAGCTCCATCACTATGCCATCATAATTTGCTGACGGATTAGTGATGAAAATCCATCATTAACCTAATACAAGAAGCAGTGCAGCGGCTGCTTCAGGTCCATTCTCCATCACTATCTCCGCCATCGACTGCCAAAAGTCAGCCCAGGGATCCTCCGACTGCTTCACCACCGTGAAGCTCTCCCTCACCTTCCATTTCGCCACCGTCGCCGCCGACCCGTATGGCGGAGGGAAGTCAATGTGAGGGCCTTGTGGTTAACGGGGGAGAGACGGAAGGCAGGGGTGGTATCGGCGACGCGTCGTTCTTGGAGCGGCAGTTTTGGAAGGATGGAATAACACGAGAGAGACAGAGGCGGAAGCGTCTGGCCATAATAGGCTAAAGCGGGTGAAGGCGTGGTGGTGGGAACAAGCGAGCGATGTGGGACTTAAAAAAGGTCGGGTGTGGCCGTGTGGGGATTGGAAAACAATGGGGGTTTAATTCTTCGATATATAGCAGAACGTGAAAGCTGGGGAAGGAGACAAAGGGATGACGCTTGCAAGCAGATGCCGGCAATGGTCAGGTTTGGGGTGGCAGCAAAAGAGAGCACGACGAGGTCGCTTCATGCAATTTCCTCTTGAATTGGTTTCGTACAACACACAGCAACACATGGACGGTGAGCTGTTTCTCATACCCTCCACCTTTTTTTCATTAACTAATATTATTATTTCCCCAGTCTAGGCTTCAGCATTGGTAATTGTAGTCTACTCCAAGCTTGCAACCTACGATTTTAACCTCTAATCTTTTGGCCTGGCTTTAAGCCGAACCTGGGACAAACCAGTGCTTTAAGCTCCTGAAAGAATGCGTTCCGTAGTCTTTTCTTGGCATTAAAAAATAATAATTTTAGACGCGGTCGTAACATTTATGAACCGTTTCCCTCCCGTCACATGTGCAGAGCCGTGAACTTAAACTTGGTTTCTGAGGTGAGGGACTGTGCCTGACACGGTCGAGGTTTGAGGCCGTACCTTTGACGTGTAAAATCCACTACACAATAACTGCAGGCAGAGAAAAGATTAGTAAAATTAAAATATATCAGCAGATCAGCTGAGCTTTCACACACACTAGAACAGGAAAATCCTCGTGCTGGACAATTAGTGCCTCCATCTTGGCACACGCGTCAGTTCAACAGATATTTTGGACGGTTTATCCTGCTCCATCGGGGCATAGCAAAATTCTGCCTGTTCTTTTGGGCCACGAGCTGCGCAACAGACGGTGAGACGCCACAGGCCTTGTCATGCAGTCGAGCCACGATATCTGGTGGACACATGGCTGGAATGCGCATAGGAAAGCGATACACTGATGGGCATGTATGAGCATGATTTTTTTATTATAATTTTTTTTAAAAAAAATTATAATATAAATGTTATGATAGATAAAAATTCGTTACTAATTTATCACTAATTTAGTGATGAAATTTTATCTGTCACTAATTTATGATGAATTAGTAACGAAACAACAATCCGTTACTAATTTAGTAACGTATTAGGAAGTCTTATCCGTCACTAAAATTAATGACGGATTGCTCTTTCGTCACTAATTCATCACTAATTTAGTAATGAAAGAGTAATCTGTCACTAAATTTTGTAACGAACTACTCCATCCATCATTAATTTAGTGATGAAAGAGCAATCTGTCACTAAATTAGTGACGGATTGCTCTTCTGTCACTAAATTTATGACGGATTAGTGATGGAAAGGTAATTCGTTACTAAATTAGGGATGCGCACAAGCGCACGCAAATAGCTAGCGTAGGGTGCCGGACACAGATGAAGTTGTGCGGCCGAAGGGACAGGCCGAATGGTGCAAACGCGCGTAGGCTAGGGCAGACGCGCAGGCATGCAAAGTAGCAGATGCGTATGGCATGCGCCGGGGAGGTGCGCGTGCGGCACGCGCAGAGGGCGCGCATACTCAGGTCGATGGATCGTTTCAAGATTTGCAGTGAAAATCATTGAGCGAAGCCTATCCATTGCCAGGCTAGCAGACACATGGCTGGGAGGCGTATGGGAGGCGGCGCACGTAACGGGCACGTGCGGATGCGGCTTTTTTCATCATAATTTTTTGTTTTCAAAAAATTTGAATATAAATTTTGTGACAGATAGGAAATCCGTCACTAATTTTGTAACAAAATCTTATTCGTCCCTAATTTAGTGACAGAATCCTTATCCATCACTAATTTAATGACGGATTAGTGATGGAACAACAATCCGTTACTAAATTAGTGACGGATGACCTTATCCGTCACTAAATTAGTAACGATTGGGTAGTCCGTCACTAAATTAGTGATGGATTGCTCTTTTGTCACTAATCCGTTACTAATTTAGTGATGGAAGAGCAATCTGTCACTAAATTATCACTAATTTAGTGATGAAAGAGCAATCCGTCACTAAATTTAGTGACGGACTACCCCATCCATCACTAATTTAGTGATGGAAGAGCTATCCGTCACTCCGTCACTAAATTTGTGATGGATTAGTGACGAAAGGGCAATCCATCACTAAATTAGGGATCCGCGCAAGCGCATGCCAATAACTGGTGCAGGGCGTTGGGTACGCGTAGACACGGTGCAAGGGGCACCGGACACAGGTGAGGTTGTGCGGCGAAGGGATAGGCCGAATGGTGCAAACGCGCGTGGGCCAGGGCAGGCATGGGCAGATAGAGTAGCAAATGCGCATGGCACGTGCCGAGGAGGTGCGGGTGCAGCACGCGCAGAGGGCGCGCACACTCAGGTCGATGGATCGTTATGAGATTTATGGTAAAAATCATGGTGCGGAGCCTATCCATTGCAAAGCTAGCGGACACGTGGCTGGGATGCATATGGGAGGCGGCGCACGTAACGGGCATGTGCGGATGCAACTTTTCTAGTCATAATTTTTTTTAAAAAAAATTGAGTATAAATTTTGTGATGGATAGGAAATTCATCATTAATTCGTCACTGATTTAGTGACGGAATCCTTATTTAGTGACAGATTTCTCTTCCGTGACTAAAACAATAATTCGTTACTAAATTAGTGATGGATGACCTCGTCCATCACTAAATTAGTAACGGATTGAGCGGTCCGTCACTAAATTAGTGATGGACCATCTTATCCATCACTAAAATTAGTGACAGAAGAGCAATCGTCACTAAATTAGTGACGGATTGCTCTTCCGTCACTAAAATTGTGACGATTAGTAACGGAAGGGCAATCCATCACTAAATGATGGTGTAGGGTGCTGGGCAGAACAGACATGGCGCAAGGGTGCCAGACACAGATGAGGTTGTGCGGCCGAAGGGACAGGCTGAATGGTGCAAACGCGCGCGGGCTAGGGCAGAGTGGGCAAGCCAAGTAGCAGATGCGCATGGCGTGCGCCGGGAAGGTGCGCATGCGGCACGCGCAGAGGGCACGCGCACTCAGGTCGATGGATCGTTTTGAGATTTGTGATGAAAATCATGGGGCGGAGCCTATCCATTGCCAGGCTGGTGGACATGTGGTTGGGACGCGCATGGGAGGCGGCGCATTAACGGGCACGTGCGGATGCAGCTTTTTTTGTCATAATTTTTTTTAAATATTTAAGTATAAATTTTGTGATGGATAGGAAATCCATCACTAATTCATCACTAATTTAGTGATGGAATCCTTATGATTGCTCTTCATCACAAATTAGTGACAAATTTGTAACAAAACAACAATTTTTCACTAAAATTAGTGATGGAAGAGTAATCTGTCACTAAATTAGTGATGATTTAGTGACAGAAGATCAATCCGTCACTAAATTTAGTGATGGACTGCCCCTCTGTCACTAAATTAGTGATGAAAGGGAATCCATTACTAATTTAGTAAGATTGCTCTTTCATCACTAAATTATGACGGATTAGTGATGGAAGAGCAATCCATCACTAATTTTAGTGACGGATGGAACAATCCGTCACTATTTTAGTGACTGTTGAGTAACGGATAGACTAATCCGTCATTAATTTTAATTTTCATCACTATTTTGTTACTAAATCGTCGCAATTTAGTGATGAAAATTTTTGTCACTATTTTGACATTTTCTTGTAGTGTTGGGATAATAAATAGACTTATCATATCTCCCAACTTAATCATTGCTAGTCCCTTAGCAATGTAATTAAAATAAAACCATGCGTCACTATAATTCTCTTTTGCAAAATTAAACTAGGCTTAAGGTTGAAAGAGCTAACCAGTATCACTAACTAAGTATTGAGTTTATGAAGTAAATTTTGTAGTCAAAATTATCAGAAACTTTCTTAGAATTCATCTATAGATCTATAGCACTTATGTTTGTGAAGGCTAGCTTAGCATTTTGGTACTAGCTTGTAAGAAACAATGGTATCTTCGCTTATCACTTATTTTGGTCAATTTTTTATACACCTTAAATTAAGCATATGACCTGAGGTAGCTTTCATACTGTCTGATATATATTTTTTTTTATTTTTTTTTTAATGATATATTCACATTGTTCACTTTTTGATGCGAATAACAATGCTTACTTAGGCGAAGGTGCCCAGTTACTCGATGAAAAAACTAATGTTTAGACTATATATATATATATATATATATATATATATATATATATATATATATATTCAGGCAGGTAGCTCTTTTCTTAAATTCAAGTTTCTCTTATTAGGGTGTATATCAATTACTAATTTTTAGTAATAATTGAATCTCTAATTGAACTTACAATTAATACCTAATTTACCTCGTCAGTGTGCATGTGCAATGGAAGTGCTAATACCTTTAGATGATCTAAGTAGATTACTAAAAGTCTGATCTTCTAGTCTACTCCTTGGCTCTCTACAATAATTGGCCAATACTTTCTAACTCTATTACCTTTTCCTAGTCAATTTTGCTCAAAAATTTCTTTCATAGCACATGATTTATAAAAATTTTAACTTTTTTAAAAAATGCCAAGATATTTTTAAAATATTTTTTAAAAAGGTTTTTCTTACCCCCCAACTTAATTTCTATTGTCCTCAATGAAGTAAAAATAATAAAATAAGAAGAAATACCACCTGGATGAGATATGCCTCGTGTAATATTAGGAGTGACCGTGCGGAGTAGTCTCTTATTTCTAAAAATTAGAATCATAAAATAAAGGTTAGAACATAAAAATTTTGGGTTGCCTCCCAAAAAGTGCTAAGTTTAACATCTTTAGCTAGACGTCATGGCTCACTTTGATTACCATTATCAAGGAGTTTGATGATCTCTTTTCTTACTACTTCCTTCATAGTTGGTTTAAGTTTTCTTTGTGGGTCTCTTATAGGCTTGGTTTTCTCCCTTAAGTGAATCCTATGTTGAATGATCGAGGGGTTAATCCCTTTTATGTTAGCCATGGTCCATCCTAACGCTTCTTTATTCTCATTCAATAGTTTTTCTTCTTATGAGGAGTCTAGGTCGGTTGAAATAATCATAGGAAGGGTTTTTGATGGACCTAGATATGCATAGTTGAATGCTTGGAAAGTGGTTTCAGTTCTAATTTGGATGCTTTCTTTATTGATGGTTTGGGTAATGGTTTAGGTACCTTCTCTAGAGGTTCAATTGAAAGTTTTCATCTTGATTTTTATCAATTATAGCAACCTCATTAATTTGTTCCCATCTTGATTTATACAGATTTCTAGGTCAAGCTCTTTGTCGCTAAGGTCAATTGGATCGTAAATAGTATCCTAAACATAATTTGAGTCGCTCGATTGATGTGTATTGGTAAGATTAAAAATATCAAGATCAATTGACATATTCCAAAAGAAAAGTTTTATTAATCCATTTTGCAATTAATTAGGGCATTAGCTGTGGCCAAAAATAGTCTACCTAAAATCACTAGAATGTGGCTCTTTGGGTTTGTCACTGGTTTAGTTTTTAAAATCACAAAGTCTATCGAATAGATAAAGTCACCAACTTTGAACAATACGTCCTCTACTATTTTCTTGGGTACTTTCAAAGAGTGATTTGCTAGTTGTAGGGTCATTTCCGTAGGCTTTAGTTCTTCCAACCCTAGTTGCTCATATACAGAGTATGGCAATATATTAACACTTGCCCCTAAGTCTAATAGAGCCTATTTATGAGGGTGTTTCCCATAATGCATAAAATAGTGGATGACCCTGAATCTTTGTATTTCACTAGCATGTGGTTTGATAGGTAAGAGCTCTCACTGGCTGCCAGAAAGGCTCTTTTGGGCACATTGATGGTCTTCTTTTTGGTACATAGATCCTTAAGAAATTTGGCATAGGCTGGGATCTGTTGGATCATGTCTAGTAAGGGGATGTTCACTTTAACTTGCTTAAAGACTTCCAAAATAATCTTATCGAATTGAGGTGAATTTCAATTGAACTTAAGTCTATTTGAGAATGGTGCGACAACCCTAATTTTTGATTTATCTCCTTCTAACATGGGCTCAGCTAATGAGTTAGGCATTATATTAGACTCTGATACCTCAGGTGTTTCGGGCTGATCCAGCTCAATAAGTTGTTCAAGTGGTGGGACTTCTAATTCTTCTTCTTTATATGGACCCACCTGGTTATCTATTTGTTTTTCAAATCTTAATATATGAATAACACTTAGTTGGTTAATCTGGGCTCCTTGTTTTGATCCTTGGATGTTTAGGTCCCTAGGATTAGCTTCGGGTTGACTTGATAGCTTACCCCATTCTCTTTTACTGAATGTTGTGGCTAGTTGACCTATCTAGATTTCTAGTTTTGCAATGGATTATGTGCGTGAGTGAAGAAGTTGAGTATTCATTTCTAGCCCTTTCAATGCTTGTAACACATTCTCTTCGAAAGTAGGATCATAATTATTTGGTAGAGGTTGAGGAACACTTGGATATTGGGAATACGATATGCTTCTAAATTGAGTCTCCTGATGGTTAGGTCTAATTGATGTTAGACTAATTATAGGTTGGGGTTTCCATGAAAAATTTGGATGATTTTGTCAACTAAAATTGTAAGTATTCGAATATGGATCATTTCCTGGTTAGGAGCTATTCGGGTTTGGGCTGGGTAGGCTTGCTCCTGAACAAGCTCAGAAAATTGGTATGCGGATGGATATTCCCCTATAGAGTGAGTCAAACTTGAATAGATTTTACAAACCTCATGTAATTGAGTAGATGGAGAAGAGGTGTTTCCAACTTATGAAATTCGATCAAGTTTTTGGGATAGTTCATTAATTTTGATATAGATGTCTATAGACTGACCTATGTTGTATATTTCACCTCTCTTAGGTTCTGTGGGAGGATCTCTATGGGCAGCAGACATATGGTACAAGGAATTTTTACTTAGAGTTTCAAAAAGTTGCCAAGCTTCATGTTCATTTTTCAACAAAATGTTCACCACATGAAGCATCAACCATTTACCGTGCTTTTCTGACAAACCATCATAAAAGCACTGGACTAGTTGCCATTTGGGTATGGCATGATATGGATATTTTTAATCAATTCTTTTAATCTCTCCTATGTCTTGTGAAACATCTCTCCATCTGTTTGGAAAAAAACTTGTTATGGCTTTTCTAATTTGATTCGTTTTTTCTATAGGAAAGTATTTCTTAAGAAACTCTTTCTGAAGATGGTCCCAAGTTGAAATTATAACAGTGTCTAGTGAATTTAACTAATACTTGGCTCTATCTTTTAGGAAAAAGGGAATAACTTAAGCCTAAGTGCATCATTGGAGAAATTTTGAATCTTGACAGTTAAGCAAATTTCAAGAATTCATCTAAGTATTTGTAGGGATCCTCATTTGTAAGTCCATGGAAAGATGGTAACATTTGGATTACACTCGACTTAATTTCATATTGGACAGCTTCTATTGGGGGTACTTCTATGCATGGTAAATATGTATATTGTGAAGGGGCGAAGTACTCCTTTAATTGGCGTGATGGATTGTTTTCTTGATTAAGTTTCATAATGCGTGCTCTGTTTGCTCTACAAGTTCTCTGTATTTTAAGATCTAGGGGTATGATGTTGGGTTGTAATGATCGACGACCAAACATACACCCTACCAATACACTCTAAAGCAAACAGTAATTTATTTATTTTTATTAAATTAAAGTAATAGAAGAGAAATGAGAAGATTCTAAAAGAAGTATCCTAAGAGATTCCTAGAACTAAGAGCAATAAAAATTAATTTAATTAGGGTTTAATAATTATTAGCAATCAAGTTAACAAAGATTAGATTCTCTATTCTAGGTTTAACCTATATCTGGATAGCTCCTAACTTCCAAGACGCCTTGGAGCCCTCCAAGTTAAAAATTAGCTGATCAACTAGTCAGTTAAGAATAAGATCAGTGGGAGCCCCCCGTTGCTTACTAGGTAAGCGAACATAACCAATTAAGTAACCACTTTCCTTTTCTAGACACCAGTTAAGCAGTCAATTCCGACCCGGTTCAACTCTTTTGGGTGCCTTGTCCTATTGAGCTCAAGTTCCTTAGGGGCCAACGTCTAGTTAATTTTAGAGCTAAAGGCTTGGGTTTATGCATAGTGGTTTATAGGCTAAGGAAGGATAATGAAATCCCCACCTTATGTTATTAGGGGTTGCGCCCTTAAAGTATTTTATGAAAATGCAATACAATTCAAAAAGGTGTCTAAACGAGTTAGAAAGTTTTTAAAGTTTGTTATTTGTTTCTTTAAATTAATTATGTTTTATGAAAGTATCTTAGGGTTTTCTTTTAGGTTCTTTAAGTTAAGTTAATTAAAAGGAAAAGTTGGTTGGGTTAAAAGTGGATTTGTGATTAGAAGGAAAGAAATTTTTTTATGTTAAAAAAATATAAAAATCTAACAATTAAGGTAACAAAAAAAAAAAAATTAAAGAGAGCAATAACTATTCAAAATAAAAATAAGAATAAAATTAAGAGAAAATTGTGATAATTTTTTAAAAAATTTTATAATATTTTTTTATTTTTAAAATTTTTAAATTTTATTTTTTTAAATAATTGCACTTAAGTCCCCAGCAATAGCACCAAAATCTGATCGTTGTCATTGGCGGTCAAAAATAAAACCTACTCACTACTATAGCTAATGATGAATCGGAATCGTCGGGGATCAAGGGTAATTATTTCATGAAGAAGAAAAGAAAATTTATTTGTAGAGGATTATATCAAGAATAGCTGTTATTAAAAGATAATAACTAACTAATTAATGAAATTTAAACAGGAGAAGAAACAACCCAGAAATTCGAATTCACCGTGCAAACATGTTTTATCTTCTTTTTGTAATGTTGCAATAGTAATACTTTTTGCAAATTTAAAATTAGAATAATTTATCTGTTGTCAGGCACGGACCGTATCAGAAGATCACGGCACATCTGCTTAGAGTATAAATTATCTAATAATTGCAAGGTTAAGGGTCTAATCTATCATACTACGATCTATTTCTCTTAGGCACATACCGTATCCTAGGATCACAATATGTCGATAGAGGGTACAGGCTGTGTATGCCAGATCAAAACCTCGATAAAAATAACTCAAAAGATATAATAAAGAAGAGCATAATTTTTATTACATAGAAATTAAGAACAAAAAAAATGATAAAACCTGATTACATGCTTCATCATCATCCCAAGTTAAAGGAATCTAGCCACGCATTGCTGTCACCAGCATTCCCTCCATAATTTCCCTTTTCCATGCCTAAATACAATAATCTAAATAAAAGAAGAATAAAAAGAGCTTTATAGAAACTCCTCCTCCCAACTACTGTTTGAGGTTCTCCTTTTATAAAGCTTGTCTAAGGCTTCCTTCTAGTTAAAGTTGGAGTCAATCGGGCACTCAAGATCGTTCAAATATCGTGAGAAAATTTCTCAGCCATCCGTTCAACATCACCCGCCTTAGTTTGCACCGAAATTATGCGAAATCATCTCTTTCTTCCTTTTTGGACAAACTGAGTCCTAATTTGAGTGCTATCTGCATCGTTGGACTCCAAAAATCGAGCTCTTTCCATCTATAGGCTCCTTTTCTGTATAAAATGTATCAATTCTTAATAAATTTAAAGTAATTAATATTTATTTTAATGGTTAAATTGGGATAATAAATAGACTTATCAACTACATCACCATATTTGAAACACTTGGCTTCTCTCTTACCCTTCCTAGACTTTAACCGTTCCCTTTGCTTGCTTATGTCCCTATATCTTCCAGACCTTTCCCCATATACAAACCTTCCTATGGAACACCTTCCTTGATCATCCTCCCCTCTGCTCATTCTGCATAGCACTGAGACTATATCCTCATAATATAAAGCCCCTTTTCGGTAGAGCAGCGTCGTGACCAATGAATTATAAGAAGAAGGTAGCGAACATAATAGCAACAAAGACTTATCTTCCTCCTCCGTCTTCACTCCAACATTTAGCCGTTCATTGATGATCTAGTCAAACACCTAGATGTGGGCCACCACACCTTCACCTTCTACCATCCAAGGTAGATACTTTTTCAACATTAGCTTGTTGCATATATTCTTTTCCATATAGAGAGAGTGCAACTTCAACCAGAGTTCTTGGGGGCCTTCTCCTTCAGTACTAAATAGAGGGCTGAATCAGCCAAACACCCTCTAATTGCTAAACATGCTCATTTCTCTAACGCATCGACTGCTGATCTGACATCCGATTTGGATGTTCTTCCAATGCCAAATCTAACTCGTGCTGCACTAGAATATCCTCCACCCAAACTTTTCACAATAAAAGCTTTCCTTTTCATCAATTTTCTCAAAATTCACCTTGATGCTACTACCAATTGCTAGATCTAATACAAAAATATAACAAGCATTCTAGGAAGACCAAGAAATACATTAATGGAGCCTCGCTAAATGTTTTTAGCTCTTTGGAGATCTTCAATATCAGATTTGCTCTCCTTCCTCCTCGCAAACTTGGCTCTGATACCAATTGTTGAGAAAAACTAGTTGATGGTTGGACTAACTACTACAGAAAATTTTTGGATCTGAACCAAAAATCAGTACCCAAGAAAGAGAAAGGGCAGCCACCTGGTCCCATGCAAAAGAGGGAAAGGCTCCCCAAGAGAGAGGATGCCTAGGAGAGAGAAACTTAGATCATAAGTTAGAGAGAATGATGCCTAGGAGAGAGAAAGAGGCATCCCTAAGGATCACACCTCTCCCTTCTTAGAGAGAGAAGGATGCCGCACACTAGGAGAGAAGGAATGATGAATAGAGAGAGAAAATCATAAGGAAAGAGAATTTTTATAAGTCCTAGTTTTAGAGAGAAAAGATGCTAGGAAAAAGGAAAAGTTTGGGGTGCAAGCAAGAGAGAGGAAGCTGCCTTCACATTTTAGATAGAAAAAAGTCCTAGATAGAGAAAATGACTTAGAGAGAGAAAATATGAGGAGAGAGAAATTCATGCATTAAAGAGAGAGGGGGCGACGTTCTAAGGTTTCTCACATCCTCTAGTGAGAGAGAGGGCAGCGGCTTGGTGAGAAAGAGAGAGAAACTCTATTTCTTAGGAGAAAAGAATATTTGTATTTCTTATACAAACCCTAGGATCTAGGATTTAAATAATGGCCAAGTTGCCTTGACCCTGACTTAGAAAAACTTCCATGGCCAACCCGATGAGATTAAGTTAACCCCAAGCTTGTGTACACCAATGACTTGATTCAATTTCAAAACCTTTGACTCACACCCAATCCAATACAAATTAGTCCATTCAAAGCTCATAACCCAACATGAGCCTTGAGATAACCTAGAAACCAACTCTAGAACCCTCCATGATACCTCATGAAGTGTGAATCTTGGCCTTCCCATGTTATCCTGAGCCTTAGGAGCACCACACTAGGTCCAACACAATTTTGAAATTGTAATTAGCATATAGTAACAAAAAAGTATGACTATTATCAAAAATAAAATGTATCAGCATGTTTCGTTTATTATAACATATTGTACTTAATTTTAGCTTGTCAGATAGTCAACTAGTGATTAAGTCTTTGATATAAACAACTAATATGATGGTTCAACAGAAAGGTTTCCATGTCCACGACAAAATAATAGCAAAACCCTTCCAGCTCTGCCGTTGGAGTTGATTCAATTTTTCTATCTTAAAAAGTATATAATAGTGTGAGATTTAGGTCCCTATTCATCATAAGCAACCGAGCCCCATCAAGCTAGCATAAGAAAATTTAACCTGACACCACCTTAGCTGGATGGTTGAGCAGTTGTAGATGAGCACTTGGGCTCCTGATCACCCAAAAAGCTTGCAATTACTGTCGCAACAGAATTGAGCAACCATCTTGTCCATGTTGTCTAACATTGCCTTAAACTGTGCCTAAGTCTTTGTTACAAGCTGTGCCAATTGTGCCGCCTGCTACATAAAAGGTGTTGGAAAGCTACAGCAGAGACACTTAAAAGGGGATTCTAACAAAATTCATTGCAGACTAGAAGGTTGACGACATACTGATTCACCCAGGAGTAGTTGATGGCAATTTTAGCCAGTTAGATACCAACTGATGATGCTCGATCACCTTCCTAGACGTCTGAAATGGAGGTGCTCCTCGAATCTCGCCTCGCCGGGTTGCCTGCAAGGAAGTCCCGGGGCCGGAGGGGGCTCCGGCGGGACCCTCCGACGGCCAAGTTAGTGACTGAGGTCACAGCTGAAGAAGAGCTCGAGAGAGCTCTTGAGGAGGGAGAGGTCTCAGAAGGATCGGGTAGTTCCCTTTGAGAGTTAGGGCATCGAGTGCAAATGTGCCTTACCTTGTTTTCGACGTAATTTACCTTTTATAGGGGTTGACGCTGGCACCATCACGTGGGTTTTCGTGAAGTCAGAAGGTCTGCTGAGCCGTTGCGTGAATCTGGGCTGGTTGGTGGGTCACGTCCCATCAGCTGGGCTGTTGGGCGGCGCACGTCGCGCGTCTGACGTTGTCGGCGCGCGTCAGAGAGGTGGTTTTTTGAACCGCTGGGGCTGATCTGGCGGGAACCGGGGTCCCGTCTTGTCAGGGCTGAGCTGGGTCGACCTGAGATGGCCGGGGACCATCCAGCCGGCAAGGCAGTGCCGGGGCGGGCCGAATCGGCGGACTTCGAGGCGATGGGGCCGAGTCGAGCCGGTCGGGGATGGCCTTGGCCGACTCGGGGCCGGAGACGCCGGGGCCGAGTCGGGCCGGCCGAGGATGAGCTTGGCCGACTCGGCGGGACAAGGGACGCCGGGGCCGAGTCGGGCCGGCCAGGGATGGCCTTGGCCGACTCGGCGGGACTGGAGACGCCGGGGCCGAGTCGGGCCGGGGGATGGCCTTGGCCGACTCGGCGGGACTGGAGACGCCGGGGCCGAGTCGGGCCGGCCGGGATGGCCTTGGCCGACTCGGCGGGACTGGAGACGCCGGGGCCGAGTCGGGCCGGCCGGGGATGGCCTTGGCCGACTCGGCGGGACTGGAGATGCCGGGGCCGACTGGGAATGCGCCGGGGGCCGGCTAGCTTGGAGACGCCGGGGCCGGCTGGGAATGTGCCGGGGCCGCCTGGCTTGGAGACGCCGGGGCTGCTGGAATGGGGCCGGCTAGCTTGGAGAGAAGCTTGGAGCCGGGGCCGGCTGGGAATGCCGGGGCCGGCTAGCTTGGAGACGCCGGGGCCGGCTGGGAATGTGCCGGGGCCGCCTGGCTTGGAGAGGCCGGGGCCGGCTGGGAATGCGCCGGGGCCGCCTGGCTTGGAGAGGCCGGGCCGGCTGGGAATGTGCCGGGGCCGCCTGGCTTGGAGACGCCGGTCTTGGCAAGTGTCGGCCTTTGATGTGCCGGCCTTAGAGGCCGACGCTGGAGGCCGACTGGAGGCCGACGCTGGAGCGTCGCTGGAGGCCGACACTGGGGTCTGGCGCTAGCCTGTCGGCCTTTGGCCAGCGCTGGGGGCTGGCGCTGGCGCTGGAGGCGCTGGAGGCCGAGGCCGACGCTGGTGGCCGGCGATGGAGGCCGACGCTGGCGGCCGGCGCAGGCGTCTATCGGTCTTTGGGGCCGTCCAAAAAATTTTTATTTTTCATGGGGTCAACTGGCCCCATCAAATGCCCCCCACACTCCTTGAGCTTGCGTGCCCCGCATCGGCTAAGCGAAAGGAGTGTAGAACTTTTACCTTGGCACCTTGCGCTGCCTTGGATGGACGTCTGCGTGCCTTCTTTGGCTAGCTGAGGGCGGCCAGTAATCCTCTCCCAACGCGGGGTCTGGGAGTGAACCCCGGAGGGTGACCTGAGAGCTGGGCGTCGTCAGGTTCCTTTTGAACCGCCTCGGGGTGTGAGAACCGCTGCGAGGGGCGACTCAGCGGGTACGGGGCCTTTAGGGTCTTAACCGACTCGGGGGCACCGCCGTGCCGGGCCGAGTGGTGTCCCGTGGGCCGCGATGCCAGTGAGCTCCCTTTGAACCAGCTTGGGGTTTGTCTGCCCCCCAGGAAACTCTGTGATTGGAATCCGCAGGTCTTGAGCTTGAGGGTGCCGACACGGAGCCAGTCTTTGTGCCGACGCGGAGTCGGTCTTTGTTGCCGACACGGAGTCTGTCTTGGGTGCCGACGCGGAGTCGGTCTTTGTTGCCGACACGGAGTCGGCCTTGGGTGCCGACGCGGAGTCGGTCTTTGTTGCCGATGCGGAGTCGGTCTTTGGTGCCAACACGGAGTCGGTTTTTGGTGCCGATGCGGAGTCGGTCTTTGGTGCCAACGCGGAGTCGGTCTTTGTTGCCGACGCGGAGTCGGTCTTTGTTGCCGATGCGGAGTCGGTCTTTGGTGCCGATGCGGAGTCGGTCTTTGGTGCCAACATGGAGTCGGTCTTTGGTGCCAACGCGGAGTTGGTCTTTGGTGCCGACGCAGAGTCGGTCTTCGTTCCCAATGCGGAGTTGGTCTTTGGTGCCGACGCGGAGTCGGTCTTCATTGCCAACGCGGAGTCGGTCTTTGGTGCCGACGCGGAGTCGGTCTTCGTTGCCAATGCGGAGTTGGTCTTTGGTGCCAACGCAGAGTTGGTCTTTGATGCTGACGCGGAGTCGGTCTTTGTTGCCAACTCGGAGTTGGTCTCTGTCTAAGAAATACACTCATCCCAAGAGCGTGATAAGACAAGGATATTCTGAATAATACTTTATTAAAGGATCAGCGAGCTACTGATAATACCGTCCGCGTTCCGAATGTGGGGGAGAAGCTTCCCATTTTGATGCCAGCTTGCTTCCTTCCGTTGGCTCCCCGGGCTGCTGCTCGCCCCTCATGAGGTCATGCTATTGTTCCTTCCGTTGGGGCATTGTTGGGGCAAATCTGAGGCACTGGAGGTGCCGACGCACCTGGGAACGCGAGGTTTCCTCGAACGAACCTACCCAAGTGGCCCTACTAGACAAACTTTTCAATGGCCTTCTTCAACTGGCGGCAATCTTCGGTATCATACCCATAGTCCTGGTGATACCGGCAGTAAAGCTTTTTGTTGTGGGGGTTTATTGACTTTAGGGGCGTGGGCATTGAAAGTAAGGCTCCTCCTCAATCTCTAGCAGGATGTGGGAGATCGGAGCCGTGAGAGGAGTAAACCGCCCCTTAGGAACCAGCGCATGGGGCCGTTGGTCAAAGTGACTGGGCGGCTCGGGCTGCCTGGATCGTCCCTTAGCTGGTTCTGTGGGTGTTGGCTTCTTATTGGAACTCCTGCCGGCTTCCCTTCTGGATGAGTCAGCCTCGCTGGCGCGGATGTACTTCTGGGCCCGGAGGAGGAGGTCGGAATAAGAGTTTGGGGGCTTCTTATCCAGGGAGAAGGTGAAGCGGGACAGAAGGAGTCCCCACTTTAGTGCTAGGGAGGCCACCGCATCGTCGAGATGATAGACCTCGAGGGCGGCGGCTTTGAATCGGGACACGAAGTCCCGCAGTGGCTCTCCTTCCTTCTGGCGGACGGAGAAGAGGCTGTCTGCCACCCTTGGGATCTGGCGGCAGGCATCAAAGTGGGCCAAAAATGCCCTCTCCAACTCTCGAAAGGAGTCGATGCTGTGAGGGGGCAAGCGTGAGTGCCATGCACGTGCGGCCTTCCGCAGAGTTGCGGGGAAGGCCTTGCAGAGGAGGGCGTCTGGGGCGCTCTGGATTTGCATCATAGCTTTGTAACTCTCGAGGTGATCGAGGGGGTCGGTCGTACCATCGTATGGGCCCACCTGGGGAAGCGGAACCTCGAGGGAACCGGTTCCTCCAGGATGCGGCGAGTGTAAGGAGGACGAGTATCGAACTCTTCCTCCGACTGACGGTTGATCTTTTTGGCGAGCTCGTCTAGTCGCCTGTTGTACTCCTCCAGGCGTTCCTCCGCCCGGCGGCTGATCGTCGGGGCCCTCCGAGATGGCTCGGAGGAAGAAGAACAAGAGGAGGCAGAAGGAGACGGAGACGGAAGTCGAGACTTCCGCCTGGGTTCCTCATGATGATGTGGCTTGGGAGGAAGCTCATTGGGGCCGTGGTCAGGGGACCGTGGCCGCTTGAAGGGTTCGCGCCGAGGCTTCCTGGGGGAAGCTTGACGTCGGCCGGCCTCCCGCCGAGGGGAGCCTCCCCTTGCCGACTGCTAACTGGCGAGGGGAGCAGTTTGATGCTGGGTGGCCACGGACTGTTGTTGCTGGAGCCCGTGGATCATGGCGGTGAGATTCTGGACTTGCTGGGAAAGAGTCGCCAGCCGCTCCGCTGTTTGGACAGCGGCGTCTGGCGGCGGGCAAGTGACCGGGGGGTCGGCAGCAGGGGGATTGGCCTCCTGCTGTCTAGTTGGCAGGGGAAACCCCGCTGGGCAGCTGATGGAGGCGTCCTGAGCTCGGGTCATCACCATGGCTTCTGGAAGAAGAGGGGGGACGAAAGATGTAGCTCAGGGAGAACGTTCGCTACTTTTTCTTATCACCCTACCTGGCGCGCCAATTTGATGACGCTCGATCACCTCTCCTGGATGTCGGGAACAGAGGCGCTCCTCGAATCCTCGCCTCGCCGGGTTGCCTGCAAGGAAGTCCCGGGGCCGGAGAGGGCTCCGGCGGGACCCTCTAACGGCCAAGTTAGTGACTGAGGTCACAGCTGAAGAAAGAGCTCGAGAGAGCTCTTGAGGAGGGAGAGGTCTCAGAAGGATCGGGTAGTTCCCTTTGAGAGTTAGGGCATCGAGTGCGTGAAATGTGCCTTACCTTGTTTTCGACATAATTTACCCTTTTGTAGGGGTTGACGTTGGCACCATCACGTGGGTTTTCGTGAAGTCAGAAGATCTGCTGAGCCGTTGCGTGAATCTGGGCTGGTTGGTGGGTCACGTCCCATCAGCAGCTGGGCTGTTGGGCGGCGCACGTCGCGCGTCTGACGTTGTCGGGTGGCGCGCATCAGAGAGGCGATTTTTTGAACCGCTGGGGCTGATCTGGCGGGAACCGAGGGCCCCCGTCTTGTCAGGGCTGAGCTGGGTCGACCTGAGATGGCCGGAGACCATCCAATCGGCAAGGTAGTGCCGGGGCGGGGCCGAATCGGCGGACTTCGAGGCGATGGGGCCGAGTCGAGTGGGTTGGGGATGGCTTTGGCCGACTCGGCGGGGCCGGAGACGCCGGGGCCGAGTCGGGCCGGCCGAGGACGGGCTTGGCCGACTCAGCGGGACAGGGGACGCCGGGGCAAGTCGGGCCGGCCAGGGATGGCCTTCGCCGACTCGGCGGGACAGGGGATGCCGGGGCCGAGTCGGGCCGGCCATGGATGGCCTTGGCTGACTCGGGGGACTGGAGACGCCGGGGCCGAGTCATGTCGGCCGGGATGGCCTTGGACGACTCAACGGGACTGGAGACGCCGGGGCTGAGTCGGGCCGGCCGGGGATGGCCTTGGCCGACTCGGCGGGACTAGAGACGCCGGCGCCGACTGGGAATGCCTCGGGGCCGGCTAGCTTGGAGACGCCGGGCCGGCTGGGAATGTGCCGGGGCCGCCTGGCTTGGAGATGCCGGGGCCGGCTGGGAATGCGCCTGGGGCCGGCTAGCTTGGAGAGGCCGGGCCGCTGGGAATGTGCCGGGGCCGCCTAGCTTGAAGACACCGGGGCCGGCTGGGAATCCACCGGGGGCCGGCTAGCTTGGAGACGCCGGGGCCGGCTGGAAATGTACCGGGGCCGTCTGGCTTGGAGAGGCCGGGGCCGGCTGGGAATGCGCCGGGGCCGCCTGGCTTGGAGACGCCGGTCTTGGCAAGTGTCGGCCTTTGATGTGCCAGCCTTCGAGGCCGACGCTGGAGGCCGACGTGGAGGCCGACGCTGGAGACCGTCGCTGAAGACGACGCTGGAGGCCGACACTGGGGTCTGGCGCTAGCCTGTCGTCCTTTGGCCAGCGCTGGGGGCTGGCGCTAGAGGCCGGCGCTGGAGGCTGTCGCTGGAGGCCGACGCTGATGGCCGACACTGGCGGCCGGCGATGGAGGTCGACGCTGGCGGCCAGTGCAGGTGTCTATCGGTCTTTGGGGCCCTCCAAAAAAATTTTATTTTTTATGGGGTCAACTGGCCCCATCACCAATAACTAAAGGAACGCATGGTGGTCTTAGCATCATAACACGGAGACGACAATGCTATGCCACAGGTCAAAATCTCTTAAGCAGTCGTACACATATCTTACACCCTTATTGCCCCAGACATGCCATTGCTATCAGATATTCTGCCATCACTAAAGCCATTGCCTCCCTAGAAATGTATCAGGGTCGGATTGCATGTCACCATCTTGTATCTGGTTCATGTGTGTACAACACGGGCATCCTCGATCTATCATGCTGAGACTTGCATCACATGGGTGGCTGTGATTGCTGAAATGAACCACCTGTCAAGTTCCATCCTGAACATTGGTGATATTACATTAGGAGGCCTTCTGAAGTAATTTTTGAATAAATTTATCGATATTTAAAATTTTTACATTTGAAGTATGATAAATTACTTGCAAAAATCTTATCTGTACTTAATTTTAAAAATATAAGATTAATAGATGAGAAGATGTTTAGAAATAAAGAATTATTATAGGAATTTAACTTTGCTCACTCCAAATAGCCCTTAGTAGAATTTAAGGAATTCTCCAAGAGAAATCTATATTTTATTTTAGAATAGATTAAAAAAGTAATTCTTGATAATTAATAATGCTATGTAACTTATGTCATAAAGTAAAAGACAAAATCAGGGCAAAAAAAATCACACAAGAACATCAAATCTTAAGAAAAAAATTCCTTACTCACATGTAAAGACTTACATCAAACTGCTTCATATAGAAAAGAGAGCCAAAACAAAATCAGAGAGTTGTCTAAATATGTTAATGATGGCTCTAGATGGTAACTTTTTCTGTCCCACAGAGAAATGAAGCCTTGTGGATTGACTTAGTTCAAATTGATCATTTGATTTAGATAAATAATGGGCTTGCATAAAGATATTGCTATTTTATATTGACAAGTTTGCAAAAACTGAAATCTTCATAATGAAATTTAATTGTCTGACTTGTGATGCAAAATTTGCTTAATACTTCAAATTATTAAAGAATATTGCAGCTCACAATGGAATAGTTCTTGAAACAACAAATAATGTATTATGAACTAGTTAATACAATTTAATGCAAATGTTTGCAAATCATAGGACAAGTAAAAATTGAACAAACAACATTATCATATGAAGATATTTTGGATATTTGTATAGTAACCAAGGCCTAATTGTATATTTTACAAGTATACTTTAGACTTTTAAATATCCATTGAATTTAAAATAATCTTAAATTTTTTTTTTTAAATATGGTGTACTAATATCAAATCGATACATATTTGTACACTAAGTATTAATGTAATATGATTTAATATCATATTATACTAGTCATACATTGAAATGATACTTAATTTTTAAACAGTAAAACTTATTGTTAAATATGAGGATTGTGATCGATCTTTGTAACTTAGATCATAAATATTTTTATATCCTTTTTGTTGGGCCTGGTGTGGTGCTATCAAGGCCCAGGTGGGCTAACTTGTATTGGGCTGGGTTTGAGTCCAAGGGTTGAGATTAAATCAAGTCACGGGTGTACACGGGCTTGGGGATTAGTTTAATTTCATTGGTTTAGTCCATGGGAGTTTTTTGTTGAGTCTGGGCCTGGCCCACTTCGTGGATGTATTTAAACCCTAGTCTCTAGGGTTTGGATGGAATAGAGAACAGATTCTTTTCTCCCAAAAATTCTCTTCTCTCAACATAGGGCGGCAGCCCTTTCTTTCTCCTCCCCATCTTCCTCCTTTTATCAAGGTCTAAACCTAACAGGATTAGAAATCCTTGTTCAACAGGGAATCCCATTGTTATTCATCAAGGTCTAAACCTAACAGGATTAGAAATCCTTGTTCAACAGGGAATCCCATTGCTATTCATCAAGGTCTAAACCCTAACAAGTGGTATCAGAGCCAGGTTCAAGGAGTAATCTGGAGGCCTTCAAGGAGTTGAAATAATTTCAACAGAATCTCGTCAAGGTACTTCTCTATTTTATAAAATTTATTTTTGTGCTATTTTTGAAATTGGCCATGGGGAGTAGCATAAAAATAGAGGTTGAGAAGTTTGATGGGAAGGGAAGTTTCTCCATGTGGAAAGTCCGGGTAGAGGACCTCCTTGTGCAGCAGGGTTTAGATTTGGCTTTGGAGGAAAGGCCAGATGGGATGCAGATAAGCAGTGGATTTCATTGGAGAAGAAGACATGTTCAATGATCAGGGGCTGTCTGGCGGATTCAGTCCTCTATTCAGTGCTGGAGGAGAAGACCCCGAAGGGACTCTGGACGAAGTTGCACACCCTCTATATGGGAAAGAATATGTGCAACAAGTTGATGTTGAAGAAGCGCCTCTACAGCCTTCGGATGTCAGAAGGTGGAGATGTGCTGGGTCACATCCAGATATTCGACCAGATGAGCAATGAACTTCTGAATGTTGGGGTCAAGATGGAGGAAGAAGATAAAGCACTTCTGCTTTTATGTTCAATGCCCACGTCTTATGACTCATTGGTCACAACACTGCTCTATGGGAAGGAGACATTAATTTATGAAGATATTGTCTCGGTGCTTCGGACGAATGAGCAGAGGGAGAAGATGACCAAGGAAGCTGTTCCCCAGGAGGGTCTATCAGTTGGGGAAAGGACAGGCAGAGGTAGGGGCAGGGACAGAAGTAAGTCTGGAGGACGATCAAAGTCCAGGAAAGGCAAGAGAGAGCTGAAGTGCTATAAGTGTGGAGAGGTAGGACATTTTAAGAAGAATTGTCCTAAGTGGAAAAATCAGAAGGGAGAAAAAGGAGGATCTGAGTCTGTGAGTACAGTTGCAGATCAGGAGGTGGAGGATGATCTCTTGGTTGTATCAGATGATCACAGGCACAGCACAGAGATGTGGACCTTGGATTCAGCCTGTTCTCATCATTACACTCCCAACCGGTCGTGGTTCAGTACTTACACAGAGGTTGAGGAGGGGAATGTGACTCTTGGAGATAATCACCCTTGCAAGGTGGCAGGTATTGGCATAGTGAGGGCGAGGATGTTTGATGGTATGGTGCGCACTCTTACCAGTGTGAAGCATGTTCCAGAACTCAAGAAGAATCTGGTATCACTGGGGTACTTGGAGCGGACTGGATACAGCTTCAGCAGTCGTGCCAGGAGTGGAGTTCTGAACATCTCCAATGGAGCCATGGTGGTGATGAGAGGGAGGAGGCTGGAAAATAATCTATACAAGATGGAGGGCTCTGTGATGACTGTGAAATCTGAGGTGGCAGCTGTGGAGCAAGATCCCCGGGATGTGTACAGGATGTGGCATTACCGCCTGGGCCACATGGGAGACAAGGGGATGAAAGAACTGAGCAAGAGAGGTCTGCTTCCAGACTTGAGTAGCGGAGATATGGAGATCTGTGAGCCTTGTCAGATGGGAAAGCAGAGGAGAGTACAGTTCTCAGTCAGCACAGCTAGGAGTGCTGAACCCCTGGAGTTAGTACACACAGATGTCTGGGGACCAGCCCCAGTTTCTGCAAGGAATGGGGCCAGATACTTTATGACCCTGATAGATGATTTCTCAAGGAAGCTGTGGATCTACTTTATGAAGGAGAAATCAGAGGTCTTCACCAAGTTCAAAATCTGGAAGGCTGAGGTGGAGAAGGAGCAGGGTAAAAGTGTGAAGTGTCTGAGGTCTGATAATGGCGGGGAATACACCAGCAGGGAGTTCCAGATTTTTTGTGAGGAGTGGGGCATCAGAAGGCACTTCTCGGTGACAGGAACTCCTCAACAGAATGGGGTGGCTGAGAGGATGAACAAACATTATTGGAAAAGGCAAGATGCTTAAGGCTGCAGGCAGGGCTTCCAAAGATGTTCTGGGTTGACGCAGTAGATGCAGCTAGCTACTTGGTCAATCGGTCACCGCACACCAGGTTAGATGGAGACATTCCAGAGGAGATATGGTCTGGAAGGAAGACAAGCCTAAATCATCTAAGAGTGTTTGGATGCACAGCATATGTGCATGTTGGAGCTGGGGAGCGGAGTAAGTTGGATGCCAGGTCTAAGAAGATGGTGTTCCTAGGCTACCCGCGAGGAGTCAAGGGGTATCGGCTATGGGACCCCTTGGAGAAGAAGGTTGTCATCAGCAGAGATGTAACCTTTGATGAGAGCTCAATCCTCCAGAACAGAAGTGGCATGGATGCACAGCAGGGACTACAGGAGGTAGAACACGGTAACACTAGTCAGACAACCTCCTATACAGTTGTGCCATTTGCTAGTGGACCAGGAGGATTTGAGATTCAGGTGGAGAGGACTGACAGAGGAGGTAGAAGCCAGGGAGTTCAGCAGGATGCAGCTGGACAGGGGACTGATACTGGGATCGCACAGCAAAGGCCCAGGAGGAACGTGCGACCACCAGTTCGATACGGCTTTGAGGATTCGTTGTCATATGCCCTGGTGACAGCGAATGGAGACCCTTTCACCTATGAGGAGGCTATGGAAAGTCAGGATAGAGATAGGTGGTTCCATGCTATGGCAGAGGAAATGCAGTCTCTTCACAACAATAATACGTGGCAGGTGGTCCAGCTGCCACAAGGAAAGAAACCCATTGGTTGTAAATGGGTTTATCAGCGCAAGGAAGGAGCTTCAGAACAAAGGGTATCAGGTATAAGGCAAGACTAGTGGCCAAAGGATACTCTCAGAAAGAAGGCATCGATTATGGTGAGATATTTTCTCCAGTTGTCAGGCACACTTCCATCAGACTATTATTGAGTATTGTAGCAGCTCAGGACTTGGAGCTGGAGCAGATGGATGTGAAGACAGCATTCCTCCATGGTCATTTGGAGGAGAGCATCTACATGGAGCAGCCACCAGGGTTTAGAGAACCAAGATCAGATGGGAAAGTCTGTTTGCTGAAGAAATCTCTGTATGGGCTGAAGCAGTCGCCGAGGCAGTGGTACAAGAGATTTGACACTTATGTTAGGAGCATTGGATTTTTCAAGTGTGAGTATGATTCTTGTGTGTATGTTAAATCTCTGGATGATGGATCTAGGATGTACTTACTCTTGTATGTAGATGACATGCTGATAGCATGCAAGAGTGAGAAGGCTGTACAGGAACTGAAGATAGCTTTGTCTCGGGAGTTTGAGATGAAGGATCTGGGGCCAGCCAGGAAGATCCTAGGGATGAAATCATCAGAGATAGATCCAAAGGTGTGCTGCATCTGAGTCAGGGTGGCTACATTAAAAAGATTCTGGAGCGATATGGGATGAAGGATGCCAAACCGACAGCACTACCTTTGGCAGCACATTTTTCCTTATCGAAGACCATGTCACCACAGACTGAGGTGGAGGCTCAGGAGATGGAGAAGGTACCATATGCTTCTGGTGTTGGGAGCCTTATGTATGCCATGGTATGTTGTAGGCCAGACATAGCCCATGCAGTGAGCCAGGTGAGCAGGTTCATGGCGCAGCCTGGTAGGGAGCACTGGCGAGCACTAAAGGGAATCTTCAGGTACTTGGTAGGTACAGTTGGGGTTGGTATTTGCTATGGACAGCAAAAAGGTGCTGAGAGATCCAACTTATCCAAGGAGGCTCGTGGGCAGTTATATGGGTATGTGGATGCAGACTTTGGTGGAGATGTGGACACTAGGAGATCCACAACAGGCTTTGTGTTCAGCCTGTTTGGTGGTCCAGTATCGTGGAGATCATGTCTGCAGCCCATCACAGCCTTATCTACCACGGAGGCAGAATACATAGGTATCACAGAGGCAGCAAAGGAAGCTCTTTGGCTGAAGGGCTTGATGCTGGAGATGGGACTTGATCAGAAGGTTGTCCAGGTGCATAGTGACAGCCAGAGTGCTCTGATGCTTGCGCAGAATGCAGTCTATCATGCCAGGACGAAGCACATTGACCTCAGATACCACAGGATCAGAGAGCTGGTGGAAGATGGTGAGGTGGAGCTGGTGAAGGTATACACCAAAGAAAATCCAGCAGATGCACTGACTAAGGTTCTTCCACGGGACAGTTTTCAAAAGTGTATTTCGTTGTTAAAGCTGATGGACACAGTGGACGTGCTGAGGCCTTGAAAGCACCAAGGTGGAGATTGTTGGGCCTGGTGTGGTGCTATCAAGGCCCAGGTGGGCTAACTTGTATTGGGCTGGGTTTGAGTCCAAGGGTTGAGATTAAATCAAGTCACGGGTGTACACGGGCTTGGGGATTAGTTTAATTTCATTGGTTTAGTCCATGGGAGTTTTTTGTTGAGTCTGGGCCTGGCCCACTTCGTGGATGTATTTAAACCCTAGTCTCTAGGGTTTGGATGGAATAGAGAACAGATTCTTTTCTCCCAAAAATTCCCTTCTCTCAACATAGGGCGGCAGCCCTTTCTTTCTCCTCCCCATCTTCCTCCTTTTATCAAGGTCTAAACCTAATAGGATTAGAAATCCTTGTTCAATAGGGAATCCCATTGTTATTCATCAAGGTCTAAACCTAACAGGATTAGAAATCCTTGTTCAACAGGGAATCCCATTGTTATTCATCAAGGTCTAAACCTAACAGGATTAGAAATCCTTGTTCAACAGGGAATCCCATTGCTATTCATCAAGGTCTAAACCCTAACACTTTTGACCCTTATAATGCATCCAAAAAGGGGGTAGAATAAGTGCTAACTTTATAAGATATAAAATCATAAAAGCTACCATGATAATTGAGACAATTGGAACTTGTTTGTTAACATGGCCTTGCTTACTAGTTCTCTCATCCTCAGTTCGTTACCATCTTTATCATTTTTTTCTTCCTTTGTTGAGACTCTTGGATGCATCATATTGATTTATAATGCCTTCTTCCTTCTTAATGCCTGACATAATCTATTATATATTATTAAAGTATATTATTATTTTGTGGCAGCGTTGCGCTTTTCCTCGTACCACAATTCGTCTTTGCTCTTTATCTTTAAAAGCAATCATTATGTACCCAGTCGCAGCTTGTATCGTAAGATGTAACCAATGCCCTATAAATTCAACATCCGATGTTGCTATCATTCGTTAAAAAAAAAAAAAAGGTTGTTTATTTGCCCCGTCATATACCCCATAGTGCATCATTCCACATGTTTCATGCGTCACTATTGTTTGATTAAAAAAAGAGGAAGAAGAATGGGTTCTCTGGATTATATATATGATCCAAATGATGATGGGACTGCTATAAGATCATGTACGTTGCTGACACGGGGAGGGTAAAGAGTCGATTTTTTCTAGTAGTGGATCCCAATAAATGTAACCCAAAAAGTATTCATTAAGTTGGGAGCAATGCATGTTTATTAAGTTGTCCTACCAAAAGCCTATGCCAAAGGTTGGATACAGCAAATCCACCACCATTTCACACGGGACCTAACCTAAAACAGAAGGGTATCGCAAAGAGAAGGATGCCATGCCTCATGGTACGGTATGGATAAAACTTCAATGTGACCATATTTGATCACCTTCGCTATTACTGAGGAGACAACTATACCATCAATCGTCATATCCATGAATGAAGCATAAATATGATTGTTGAATATTCACTGTTACAGTTCTTGAAAGATTTAAACTTTAATTGTTAACCGGTGCTAAAAGTTTGAACTTGGTTGGAGCGCTAAAGAAATCCAAAGGTTTGAACTCTGATCCTCACTCTCACTTTTTCCTTCTCCCTTGTCATTTTTTTTTTCTCTCTTTTATAATACTATTTTGCTTTGCCAAGAGAGCTACTGACCTCTCATTGGATTTTGTGGAGTTGCTAAAAGTTCGAACTTGGTCAGGTTGCTAAAGAAGTCTAAAGGTCTGAATTTAATCAGGATACTAAAGGTTTCTAAAAGTCTGAACTTTGGTCTATACTCTCTTCTTTTCCTTCTCCGTTGTAATTCTTTTTTTTTTTTTCTCCCATCACTTTGATTTGAACCAGTTGAGCACTTGAGCTTGCTTTTATTTCTAGCTCCATGGCATCACTGGTCTTTCACATGGCATCCTCTTTCAAGGCTCTCATTAATGAATCTTTGCCACAAGTCCTTGCCATGGTCTCTCTGTGTGTATTTTTTTTTTTTCCCTCGCAGTGTTCTTCTATTTTGTTCTGCCTTACGCTGTCATCATCAACCCAAGACGCTTGCTCTGAGTGCCGTTCTCTTGCTTGTCAAGGGTGTTAATGGGCCAGAGTGTATAGTGCTGAGGACTTGTTTTAGACTATGGCTGGAAGTTAGAGGCCCAAACCCACCAAAGCTGTTCTTATGCAGGTCAACCTTTTGGCCGCTGAAGCGCTCATTGACAGTCTTTTTCGGTCACTGTCGCATGGCTTCTCCCTGTCTGTTTACTCTGGAACTTTCAGTCTTAGATTCTGCTCTGTCTGATGTGTTTAGTATCTGCACCACCAGTAGGTCATGGCATTGGAGCTCTGATATCTTTAGGTGCCCATTAACAATGTCAGTGAGAAATATTCAGTTCTTTTCCACAAGGGAAAAACAATAGATCGAGGATATGCTTATGTTGAAGCTATTTGAAACAACTTTCAAACCTAACTCAAAATTTAGATAATATGGTAAGCTATGAAAGCAACTGTTAGTTATCTGTGTATCTAAAAGTCTCTTTTATCCCAGGCATTATGTTGTGGGCCTATGATGGTGAGAGATAAAATGGAAAGAAAATTGTGATGAAATAACTGATATTCAGATGCCTTCTTTGATTGACTAATCATATATATATATATATATATATAGCCTATTACACTAGATCACAATGCCTGCAATAAGATTGCTAATTTATTAATCAGAGTTGTCACAATTAAGCTACTAATTTATAAATCACAGTCTCTACAATTAAGCTCCTGATTTAAGACATATTATAGGTGCTGCACATTAATGCGTGCAACAAATGCTCCCATGATGTCTATAACATATTAAAGGCTGTAGAGCATGCAATCATTTCTTCTCCATTAGGTTTAAATCCAATGCGTGATGGCTAAATGATAATCACAACAATCCCATCATATGACTCTTTTATCTTCCAAACTTCATTTACTTCGTTACCAAAGTCACGTTGGTGGTTCAGCACATAAAATGATGATGGTCTCATTTGTAGTTAGCTGGGCTCCACATTTACCTCTTTTTACCAATAAGACCTTCATGCAAGTTCTGATGACGCCAAGACACCTTCCTCGAACGTCGGGGATGACGGATATCTTTCTCCTCGAAGTCCTGCAAGAAAAGTCCCCGGGGACCGGTGGCACCGGTGGGGACCCTCCGACGATCAAGTCAGTTGCTTGGGCTCAGACAAAGAACCGCTCCAGCGAAGAGGAGCTGAGGCGGTTAGGGTTTTTGCTGGGAGGAAGAAAGCTCAGAAAAACCAGAGTTCAGATCCCACTTACAGCGTGAGTATGTGTCTTTTATACCTGTCCGAATACCATAACTTGCGGCTTGGAAGATCGTCCATCGTACGTTGCCGGTTGATATGACTGGGCTCCATTGCTAAAGGTAGCGAGTCGTACGCCGTAGCGGGGCACGGTGATGCACAGGGACATGCAACGCGCCAAACATCGTTATGAGGCATGGCCCTCCGTAACGGGGCACAATCACGGAAGTACCGAATGGTACGCGGCAAGGCATGGTCATGCGCTGAAAATCATGTGCAAGCACCGTGCAACCTGATGGTTGCTGTTTTCCTTGGCAGTTGAGTCGCATGTTGATCGCTGATGACCCCACCCCGAAGGGATATCGGAGGTGGGGAATGACACCCCGAGACCGGTGGGGGCCCCGGGGTTAAGGAATGATGACCCCCCCCCGACCCCGAGGGGGTGCCGGGGTGGGGGAATGACGATGCACCCCGAGACCGGTGGGGCCCCGGGGTTAAGAAATGATGACCCCACCCCCGACCCCGAGGGGGTGCCGGGGTGGGGGAATGACGATGCACCCCGAGACCGGAGGGGCCCCGGGGTTAAGAATGATGACCCCGAGGGGGTGCCGGGGAATGACGATGCACCCGAGACCCCCCATGATGCCCCCCCGAGGGGGTGCCCGATGCACCCCGAGACCGGGCCCCCCCACCCCCGACCCCCGGGGGTGGGGGAATGACGATGCACCCCGAGACCGGAGGGGCCCCGGGGTTAAGAAATGATGACCCCACCCCCGACCCCGAGGGGGTGCCGGGGGTGGGGAATGACGATGCACCCCGACCGGTAGGGGCCCCGGGGTTAATGATGACCCCACCCCCGACCCCGAGGGGGTGCCGGGGGTGGGGGAATGACGATGCACCCCGAGACCGGTAGGGGCCCCGGGGTTAAGAATGATGACCCCACCCCCCGACCCCGAGGGGGTGCCGGGGGTGGGGGAATGACGATGCACCCCGAGACCGGTGGGGGCCCCGGGGTTAAGAAATGATGACCCCACCCCCCGACCCCGAGGGGGTGCCGGGGGTGGGGAATGACGATGCACCCCGAGACCGGTAGGGGCCCCGGGGTTAAGAAATGATGACCCCACCCCCCGACCCCGAGGGGGTGCCGGGGGTGGGGGAATGACGATGCACCCCGAGACCGGTAGGGGCCCCGGGGTTAAGAAATGATGACCCCACCCCCGACCCCGAGGGGGTGCCGGGGTGGGGGAATGACGATGCACCCCGAGACCGGTAGGGGCCCCGGGGTTAAGAAATGATGACCCCCCCGACCCCGAGGGGGTGCCGGGGTGGGGAATGACGATGCACCCCGACCGGTAGGGGCCCCGGGGTTATGATGACCCCACCCCCGACCCCGAGGGGGTGCCGGGGGGGAATGACGATGCACCCCGAGACCGGTAGGGGCCCCGGGGTTAAGAATGATGACCCCACCCCCGACCCCGAGGGGGTGCCGGGGTGGGGGAATGACGATGCACCCCGAGACCGGTAGGGGCCCGGGGTTAAGAAATGATGACCCCCCCCCGACCCCGAGGGGGTGCCGGGGAATGACGATGCACCCCGAGACCGGTAGGGGCCCCGGGGTTAAGAAATGATGCCGAGGGGGTGCCGGGGGTGGGGAATGACGATGCACCCCGAGACGGTAGGGGCCCCGGGGTTAAGAAATGATGACCCCACCCCCGACCCCGAGGGGGTGCCGGGGGTGGGGGAATGACGATGCACCCCGAGACCGGTAGGGGCCCCGGGGTTAAGAAATGATGACCCCACCCCCCGACCCCGAGGGGGTGCCGGGGGTGGGGGAATGACGATGGCTGCCGTTACCTTTTCTGACGATGGGATCAGTCATATCAGATGCCCCCTCGCCCCTGGGGCGAAGCGGGTCCCACCGCTGAGGCTCAAGGGGCGTTCTCCACGTGGCTGATCCCTATCCTTGACCTTTATGCGGACGGTGCGGGGAATGTAAGGAGGCGGCCTTCCGTACACCGCGCCAGCCATGATCACCCTCGAGAATGAGGACGGGCTCTTCGGAGTCCGCGCGAAAAGGCGTATCATCATTTTTCTCTCATTACGGCGACGTCAGCAAGGTCCCATCACTGGCGGGGGCGTGCCGCACCACGCGCGGGGCATTCCTCGAGGCGAACGGCGTATGGCAAGGAGCCGCGTGGCCGACGAGACATGGCGGGACATTTTGAAAACCCAATAAAGCTAGCCGAGGGGGGACTGATGCCTCATCGCCATCGTCTTCTTCCTTGCTTGTCTTCCAGTTTCTCCTGCGACCTGCGAGCCCGCCCGGTTTTCTTGCCCTCCCAGGTTAGCTTCTCCTGTTCATTCATGAGTTCCCCTTCCTGGACCTCGGAGGACGGCTCTGAGGACCGTCCTCCCTCTGTGAGGCGCCAGACCTCCCCACTCCTTCTCCCCCACCTGAGTGGTCCTCTGATTCGGAGGACCACATCCCTTTGGCCCGGCGACGGGCCACCGGTGGGGCCCCATCGAGGGGCCACCGGCTGAGGGCCGGGACCTCCTCGAGGGTGGAGGAGTCCCCAGAGGGGACAGCCTCCGTCATGAAGCGGCCGGATCTGGAAAGGATCCGGGCCCGCTACAGATCCCTCGGGAGATTGAGTTATTCCTGCCACACCTGACGACCGGGTCATCTCCTCCCGACCCGGTCGAGTAGCTCTCTACGAGATCTGCCTGCAGGCAGGTCTCCGTCCTCCTTTTCACCTTTCTTTGTCAGCCTCCTTGATTTTTACTCCTTGACTCCCTCTCAGCTAGTCCCGAACTCCTGTCGGTGATTAGCGCCTTTGTCATTCTTTGTCACCGCCTAGGTATCACTCCTAGGATTAGTTTGTTCCGAAATTTCTATTCCCTCCGAGCCCAAAAGGGTGGTGGCTGTTTCCAGCCCCGACCCAATAGGGTTCTGAAGCTCCTCCTGCCTTCATCAATCAAGGGGTGGAAACCCCGTTTCTTTTTGCCAACGTCGACCAAGTCCGGCCCCGGTGGGGAGACCCCGACCTCCGAGGGAACGCCGTGGCTGTTCAGCCTGGAGACCGGGAGGCGATGGGGTTGCTGCTGACCGCCGAAATTCCCCGGTACACCTTGCTGCTATCGGAGGACCACTTGGAGTCGGCGGGCCTCGTCTCCCATCGGGGTAAGCTTTCTCCACACTTAGCCAGAAATTCTCCTCTTCTTTTCTTTTTTTTTTTTTTTTTTGTTCTGAAAATCTAACTTGTTATGCAGCAATGAAAATTCCGACGCGAAATTGATAAGGCCGCCAAGAAAAGGGGCCGGAAGGGGCCGTCTAGGGGCCAGCAGGCCCCGGCCCCGAAACGCCCGGTGGTCCGGGCCTCCCTCCCGACACCAGTCTCCCCACCCCCGGCTCCGCCACACGTCCCAGCCGTACCGGAGGTCGACCTTACGGCCGACACTCCCCCGGAGGAGCGGGGAGCCACCGCCGAAGAGCAGCAGCGGGGGGCACGTGCCAACCGAAGAGCTCCCGGTCCCAGGGGGAGCGACCCCACCAGACGCTGCCAGGGACTGGGGCGAGGGACCATCCGGCCCCGCGAGCCCACCCCCGAGGGGCCGCTTGGGAGTGGCCCGCACACAGAGCCGGGGACATCCGAAACGGCGGAGGGAGGCGAGGGCGCACCCAGGTCCGCCCCGAAACTCCCTGGACGACGGCCATTGGGCCGAGCGGGTCCTGGGTCCAGTCTTTGATCTTAGGATCATCGAGGATCTCAGCCATCAGGGGGCGGGTGCATTCTTCCGGGACTCTTACGCCGCCGTGGTCAAGGTAAGCAATCTTTTTTTTTCCCCCTTTATTGTTATATATATATTTTGCTGACCTGGGCTTATGCGTGCAGATCGCGCACTCCCTGAGGGCTGCCAGGGAGGTAATCCAAGGGGGAAAGAACGTTCTGCGGGAGACGCAGAAGGAGATCGAGGAGGCCCAGCGCCGCGCGGAAGAGGCAGAGAGGGCGCTGGAGGCGGTCAAGAGACCTGCGCGAGCGAGGTGAGGGCCGCCATGAGCCGGGCGGAAATGGAGGCCAACCGTACGCGCGCAGCGCTTTCTCAGATGACGGAGGCTGAGAGCGCGGTCATGGCCAGAGATATGCATATCTCTGAGTTGACCTCAGCTCTCCAGGAGGCCGAGGACCGGGCGGGCGCAGCGGCGGAAGAAGCAAGAGTGGCAAGGGAGGAGACCTGCCGATGCGAGGAGGAGTTGAGCCGCGCTCGAGAGGAGATAAGCCGCGCTCGAGAGGCTGAAAGGATCGCGGCGGAGGCCCTCGCTGCGGAGAAAGCTCGGGCTGCCGGGCTTGTCGAGGAATACAAGGCGTCTGAGCGTTTCGCAGACGACCTGGCCGAAGCTTCGGCCGCTGTATTCCTTGACGGGTTCCAGTACGCCAAGGAGAAGGTGGCCAGGGATCTGAATTTCCCCCGGGCCCTGGAGGTCGAATTGGAACAGTCGTCAGACCAGGCCCCTTCCGACGACGAGCCCGCACCGGCAGAGCCATGAGTTCGCGCCCGTGATTTTGCTTTTTCTTTTCTTGCTTTTGTAAGCCCGACTACGTCGGAGTTTTGTAGTAGTTAATGAAAATACTCTTCACAATGATCTCCAATTGTTGACTTCATCAATTGATATGTGGCCCCACGACTCTATTCATTCTGATAATTCGGGGGACACCTCCCACCCCGCCACCCCGCCTTAGTCGCATGAACCCTAGAGTTAGAGCTAGGTAGAGTTAAATTTTAGGAGCAGGACGCCGCCGTCGGAGATTAGGCTGGTAGGCCCCCTCGGGGCCATAGGCGTAGCGCCTTGTCAAGTATTGGACCTGGTGTTGGTCTGGCGCGCAGCTGATGCCTGCGGGACTTAGCTCTCATTTGACCGGCAGGGTGTCGGGTCTTGGTGAGAATCGTTGGTGCACCGCTGCGGTTACCTGGCTCAGGGCTTTGAGTGCCGACGGGGCGCCGGGCTTTTGTTGTTGAGAGCCAGTGGCACACTGCTCTGCCAGTGGTACACTGGGCTTTGTGCCTGGCTAGTGCAGGGCTTTGAGTGCCGACGGGCGCCGGGCTTTTGTTGTTGAGAGCCAGTGGCACACTGCTCTGCCAGTGGTACACTGGGCTTTGTGCCTGGCTAGTGCAGGGCTTTGAGTGCCGACGGGGCGCCGGGCTTTTGTTGTTGAGAGCCAGTGGCACACTGCTCTGCCAGTGGTACACTGGGCTTTGTGCCTGGCTAGTGCAGGGCTTTGAGTGCCGACGGGGGGCCGGGCTTTTGTTGTTGAGAGCCAGTGGCACACTGCTCTGCCAGTGGTACACTGGGCTTTGTGCCTGGCTAGTGCAGGGCTTTGAGTGCCGACGGGGCGCCGGGCTTTTGTTGTTGAGAGCCAGTGGCACACTGCTCTGCCAGTGGTACACTGGGCTTTGTGCCTGGCTAGTGCAGGGCTTTGAGTGCCGACGGGGCGCCGGGCTTTTGTTGTTGAGAGCCAGTGGCACACTGCTCTGCCAGTGGTACACTGGGCTTTGTGCCTGGCTAGTGCAGGGCTTTGAGTGCCGACGGGGCCGGGCTTTTGTTGTTGAGAGCCAGTGGCACACTGCTCTGCCAGTGGTACACTGGGCTTTGTGCCTGGCTAGTGCAGGGCTTTGAGTGCCGACGGGGCGCCGGGCTTTTGTTGTTGAGAGCCAGTGGCACACTGCTCTGCCAGTGGTACACTGGGCTTTGTGCCTGGCTAGTGCAGGGCTTTGAGTGCCGACGGGGCCGGGCTTTTGTTGTTGAGAGCCAGTGGCACACTGCTCTGCCAGTGGTACACTGGGCTTTGTGCCTGGCTAGTGCAGGGCTTTGAGTGAAGATTTGGAGCTAAAATGAATCTTGTTAGCATTGAATAAGGGGTGAAAACCCAAGCAAACACGGATGATACTTAACATGAAAAGAGGGATACATTACTGATAATACCGGCGGAGGTTATCCGCATTCCACGTCCTAGGGAGTGGCGTCCCCTCAAGTTCTTCAATTTTGTAAGCCCGTGGCGCAGCGTCTCGGTGATCCGGTAAGGTCCCTCCCAGTTAGGGGCTAGCTTGCCTCCCTCAGTTGGCTTTGAGACCTCAGCCCGTCGAAGGACTAGATCTCCTGGTAGGAACGTCCGGGGGCGCACGCGTGCGTTGTAGTATTTCGCGGCCCGTTGCCGGTAGGCTGCCATTCGAAGCCGCGCCCTGTCCCGCACTTCCTCCACCAGGTCGAGGTTGGCTCGCAGTTGGTCAGGGTTACCTTCTTCACTATAAGCCTCCACCCGGGGGCTGGGTGCTCCGATCTCCACAGGGATAACAGCTTCAGAGCCAAAGACTAAGCTGAACGGCGTTTCTCCAGTGGGGGCTCGAGGCGTCGTATGATAGGCCCATAGCACGTTGGGGAGCTCCTCTACCCAACGTCCCTTGCAGCCGTCCAGTCGAGACTTCAGTCCTTGGAGGATGATTCGGTTGATCACTTCGGCTGCCCCGTTGGTTTGAGGATGCCCGACGGAAGTGAACCTCTGAAAAATACCCAGCTCGGAGCAGAACTCCCGGAAAGGCGCATTGTCAAACTGACGGCCATTATCAGTGACCAGTGTGCGCGGCAGCCCGAACCGACATATGATTGACTTCCAGAAAAAGATCTCACTTTGCTCTCGGTAATCTTGGCCAGAGCCTCAGCTTCAACCCACTTGGTGAAGTGGTCCACCGCCACCAAGAGGAACTTCCGCTGCCCGGAAGCCGGGGGAAAATGGACCCAAGATATCCATGCCCCACTGGGCAAAGGGCCAAGGCGCCACCACGGGGGTCAGGTTAGATGTCGGCTGTCGCTGGATATTGGCATGACGTTGGCAGCTATCACACTTCTTGACAAGCTCGGCCGCGTCCTCCTTCATTGTCAACCAAAAGTACCCTTGCGCAGGGCCTTGTAAGCCAGGGCTCTGCCCCCCAGATGACTCCCGCATACGCCTTCGTGGATCTCCCTGAGGATATAATCTGATTCAGCTGGCCCCACACACCTGAGGGGTACGAGAAAGATCTCCGATAAAGCTTCCCGTCCATCATCAAGAATCTCGGGGCCCTTCGTTTGAGCAGCTTGGCCTCCGGGGTCCTCCGGGAGAGTGCCGTCAGTCAAGTATCGGATGTAGGCATCCATCCAGGAGGGCTCCTGCTCCACCGGTAGCACTTCATCCGCGGCCTCAATGCTCGGGACTTGTAGGTGCTCCACGTACGTTCTTCCCAACGTCCCCTCGACCGAAGTGGCCAAACGGGACAGCGCGTCAGCCCTGGCATTCTCCGCCCTGGGGATATAGCTGACGCGGAAATAAGAAAAATGAGACGCCTGGGACTGCACCTTGCTCAAGTAGCGGGACATGGTGGGGTCCCTAGCCTCGTACTCCCCGGCAACTTGTCCAGAAATGAGTTGAGAGTCCGTGAAGGCCTCAAGCGCCCCGCGCCCAGCTCCTTAGCTAGTCTCATCCCCGCCAGCAGGGCTTCGTACTCCGCCTGATTATTGGTCCGGGAACTGGAATCTGAGAGCGTACTCCACCACGTCTCCCTCCGGGCTTGCGAGATGAGTCCGGCTCCACTCCCTTGAGAGTTTGCCGCTCCATCTACATGCAGGATCCAATCCTCCACCTCCCCAGATGAGGGAGGGTCCACAAACTCCTCCGGTCGCGCCTCCTCCACGTCCTTCTCGGTCCAGGAGCACTCGACTAGGAAATCCGCCAACACCTGGGACTTCATGGCTGATCTTGGCCGGATGGACAGGTCGAACTCGCTTAGCTTGATGGCCCATTTAGCCAGCCGGCCGGAGGTGTCGGGGCGAGACAGAATAGCTCGCAGGGGCTGATCCGTAAGCACCACGATGGGATGAGCTTGAAAATAAGGCCGAAGGCGCTGAGTAGAGACCACCAAGGCGAAGATAATCTTCTCAGTTTTTGAATACCTGGTCTCAGCGTCATGGAGTACCTTGCTGGTGTAATAGATTGGCTTCTGGGCTCCGTCGGTATCCATGCGCACAAGCACGAGCTAACGGCCTCCGGGGAAGCGGCCAGATATAGAAAGAGCTCCTCTCCATTTTCAGGCTTGGACAGCAGCGGTGGAGTGGAGAGAAACTGCTTCAATTCTTCAAAGGAGCCCTGACACTCTTTTGTCCACTCGAAGCCGTTAATCTTGCGCAGCGCCTTGAAAAAAGGCAGGCACCTCTCCGCCGACCTTGACATGAAACGACTCAAGGCCGCCACCCTCCCCGTCAGGCGCTGCACCTCCTTCTTGCTGACCGGGGGCCGCATCTCCAGGATGGCTCTGATCTTGTCAGGGTTGGCCTCGATCCCGCGCTGGGTCACCATGAAACCCAGGAACTTGCCAGCCGCTACTCCGAAGG